>JAECUM010004319.1:0-110509 GCA_016617855.1 Megalonaias nervosa | reverse complement strand
ATTTAACTCATTAACCCCTGGAGGTTTTTGTCGTTTTCGCCTGAAATGCGAGTAGTAAACCCATTTTGGGGGCTATTTCTGAATACATCCTAATACATCGACCTCCAAGACATTTTAGGTTAACCTAATGCCTAGTTGTGTTAGAAACATCGTTTTTCATTGGCTATTTCACCTGAGCATGAGCAGAAGGGTAAAAGTTGGAGTTCTTTTTTTTTTTGCTTAACGGACCCATCATTTTCGTGTCGAGACCACTCTTTATTCTAAATGCCCATCTTATCCTACTTTTTGCAAAGGTTCACCTGTCTGTGTGCAGTTCAGACCGGTCTGTCTTAGATCTGAGGCCAAAAAGTCTAAAATCCGGACACAAAATCTGATTCCGACCTCAGGTGAATTTAGGCTGGAAAAAACTCGGGTCCAAAAAGTTACGTTTTTCCCTCTGTATTTTGTAGTGCAACTAGAACATCCATATTATTTGGTATCATCATAAAGCTACATCTGTCTACCTTTCTATAATACCACCCACTTTATTGTGTCTTACATGACCTTGACGCTACAGAGCTCAGAAGTAGGCTACCACCTCCTGCCGCGTAAATGCGGCGCCAGGGGTTAAGGAGTTAAAGCAAAACTATTATTTTGCAGTCTGATAATACTGCAATTTGTGGTTTTATTTTATTGCCAGCATTAACAGGCTGATATGAGAGAAGTATCCTTTCTAGGAATGAAGTCTTTGTCATTGTTGTCAAGGTTGAGATTTAATTTGAAAATGTTGGGTTACATTTTTTAAAGCAATATACTGGGAGGTCATATTATAATGCAGTTTGCATCCAGGTATTATATTCCAATGAGCCCTTGTCTTTTGAATTTTTGCATGCAGGGTTAGAAGTGAACCTCAAAAAACTTAACATTTTGACCTTAGAAACCTAAACAAGGCCTTAAAAAACTGAAGGAAACCTAATTTAAAAAACCAAAAATTTTAAAAAAGAATGGCTTTACACCAAACCCACAAAAATTCTTTTTTCAACGGTTTTCATTAGGTTGTGCAAGTGGTTGAGACAGCTTGCACACATATTAATTATGCAAATTAAAGACAATATTGTAGTTTCTAATTTTACCCTTTGATCATGTCAGCATGGTCAGCTGACTTCATTGTTTGAAGTTTGTTGAGGTGAATTTTACTATGCAAGAGCAGAAGTAATTATGAAAGGATTAAAGACATGAATTAATTATGGTTGGGTTACTAAAGAGCTAAAGATAATTTTGTAACTGCTTTGTGTTGTGAAACCCTCTCCCCAATTTTTTTAACACTTTAAAAACCTTTAAAAAAGCCTAATTTCTTCACTTCTAGTCTTGTACATGGTTCATATGCTTGTCTTACTAACTGCTAGATATACATAGTACCTTATTTTACTTATTGCTACATAGTACATACTCTTGTCTTTGTGTTTGTGTGTGTGTGTGTGTGTGTGTGTGATTTGGATTTTTAATGTTGCTTTAAAAAAATTTCAGTCATATCGCTACAATGTCTGCAGTGTGGCAGTTTATAGTGATGTCTAGCACTGGTGCATCATGCTGCAGACATGAAGCATGATGTCCAACCCAGTAACATTATCCTGACACCAAGCCGACCAGTCCTAACACTAACCTGTTAATGCTGAGTGCCTAGCAAGGCAGCTGTTAGTACCATTTTTATAAGTCTTTGGTATGACTGAGCTGGGGTTCAAACCTGCAACCTCCCAC
This sequence comes from Megalonaias nervosa, assembly GCA_016617855.1. Classification (NCBI taxonomy): domain Eukaryota; kingdom Metazoa; phylum Mollusca; class Bivalvia; order Unionida; family Unionidae; genus Megalonaias; species Megalonaias nervosa. The sequence goes on along the minus strand of JAECUM010004319.1, from coordinate 108,772 downwards.
ATCCGAGGCAGATGCTCTAACCACTAGGCCAACGGAGCGGTCTCTTGTCGTACTAATTACTAGATAGTAGATGCCTTTGTCCTTCTAACTGCTTGATAGTAGATACCTTTATCTTGCTTGTTGTTAAATGTTTTACAAATTGCTACATAGCACATACCCTTGTCTTACTAATTTCCACATAGCACAAAACCTTATCTTTTACTAATTGCTACATAGTAATTTTACTAATTGCTACATAGTACATAGGCCTGTTTTACTGATTGCTCCATAGTTCATACTTTATCTTACTAATTGTTGCAGTACATATTTTGTTTATTCTATATACATTAATTTTGTTCCTCTTTTCCAGACATGGCCCTACAGTGTTGTCAGCAATTTTATCACAATGGAAGCAGCTGTCAAGTTGGTGGGACAAGTCTGCCTCTCAGGATCAACATAGCACAGCAATCCTCTTGCTTACCAAACTCCTTTTGATAGATAGCAAGGTTTGGGCCAGAGAATAAATAAATGATTTTTTAGTTTAGTCTCCTTCATCCAGCACAGTCCTATGGGGATAAAAGTATCGTATAAAATTGCTTCTTGAATACAGAGATAACCTTTTGGATGATTGTGATAATAAATTGTTCTGATTCATGATGTAACGTGTTATTTGATTAAAAACAGGCAGATTAGTGTAACTAGACTGCAATGTAAAATGTGCTTTTGAAAAATTTATTGCATGGATGTATATGTCATGTGAGGTACTATTGATAGTGGATAGCTGGGTAAGTGAATGGTTAGGAAGGAAGTAGAGATTAGGGAGGTGGAAATTCTAGTCAGATGGAAACTACAGCACTCTAAAAGATGATTACAGTGGACTTGCCATTTCCATGTATGATATGGGAATTTGTGTTGCCATCCATTATTTGGTTACCTTAACATGCTGCTTGTGATGAACTGGTTTCAGTTGTAAACCAGTGGTGTTGTCTACAGTTGAGGGTTTGGTTCAGATCTGTCAGCATTTTGTTTTGATCATGGTTTTAACACCTGGCCTTGTTTGTTTTCTTGATCAGATATGTCAGCATTGCTTTAATCATGGTTTTAACACCTGGCCTTGTTTGTTTTCTTAATCAGCACAATATGTATTGCCTATCAAACATTGCTTTACCATGTATCTTACAACAAATTCCTCACTTTCAAAAATTGGATTTTGGAAGGGTAAAATTAAAAATAATAAATTTTTTTTACCGTTATGCTGCACAAATATACAAGATTTCTGATCTTCCATGTCCAGATTTTTGTCTTGAAACTGAATGAAGCAATAAAGGTAACAACTGTAACAATAAATCAGACATTTTGGACTTTCTAGCCCATTCTGACACAAAAACTGGTCATGCATGTAAATGTTGCTATTCAGTCATAGAGCAAAATGTCTTAAACAAACTGAGATTGAGCAAAGTTTGGATGTAGACCGGTAATGATTTAACTACAGGACCACTTGATTATATAATGGGTTTATGATTTGTCATGTTTAAGGAAATTCTATATAGAACAAACTCATTAATTTAGTTCCTTCTTATTATTTTTATGTCTGAATGAAAGTGATGGCAATAAATAATGTATGTTTTTTTTAAAAGTTTGCTTCAACACCCAGTCACACAGCCTTCGAGGAAGTATTCCAAATGTACCTTAGCTCCTTGACTGATACAAAACTCACCCTATCCTTTAAGGTAAGTTTTTACGTATGCTTTTAGAAGTAAAAGCATAAATTAATGAGATAGATGTAATTAGCAGTAATCAGAATTTGCTATATTTGCCAGACATGATCACAGGTTTCGATTAGCACATACTGTGAGCAACTGGACATTGATCATGGGATCTCTCGTTGTCACTGTATCTAATCGTCTTTGATTTCTTTACCTATTTGAGGTGTGAAATAAACCTAATTGAAGTAAAATTACAAATTGTTTGTTTGCCAGATTATCAAATACAGGTGTTGCTGATTAACCTTATTACAGCCCATCTGCTTGATGCTTCTATCAGCCGCAGTCATCTGGTTAAACAGAGTTAGAGAGGCAACTTGATTTTTTAATGAACAGTTGTGTGGTAAATTTTAAAGATGGGCTTCTCAGTAAAGACATTTGCTACTCACCAACAGTCCTGAAAATAGGCAATAATGGAGAAAACAAAATATAATTCTGAATGGATGGTGATATTGACATGGAGTTTTCACCAAAGACCTGTTATGATTGTCCTCAATGAAAATGGTGCTGATCTTAGATCCAATGTAGCACAGTGGCCATCTTGAAATTTTTTTTTCTAAAGCATCACCAAAATGGTCTCAATACTCAGCAGTTAAAATAAAGAAACGGCCTTATTTTGGATTTCTGGAAGTTCTTTTCAGCTAGTTGATTGTCAGTCCTGTCAAGGGACTTGTGTTATTTTTGTATGATTGTTGCAGATGTAATCTTTCTTTAATGTGACAGATGTGTAAGCAGCAATTTGTCAACTTAAAATAAGGCTAGAAGACCACTGCAGCTGTGATTGATAGCAGAAACTTGAAAGTGAAAGTTACATTAGGCTTGTATTACTCTTACATCTTTTCTGTATTAAAATAAAATATTTGGTTTTCAGTGCAGAGTTCTGGATTTACTACCTTTCTTTGCTGTTGTGCCCAAGTCACATGAAGCTAAGCTGAAGTAAGTCATATTCATATCACTGAGATTGTTAGAAAGGATATTTAAGCAATGCTAAATTTATCAGAGCTGTTTACTACAATGATTTCAATGTAGTTTTTACAGATATTTCATTATTATATGGACTTGGGTTATAAGTATCAATTTTACAGGCTGCTTTTTCACTCATTAGGCCCTTTGGCTCTGTCATGAAGTACTTACGCACACATGTGATTCTACAGCAGTGTGACATAAATACAGTTTTAAAGGCTGTCTACTGCATGTTTTATAGTTGAAATCTACTGCCTAAAAAAAAATAACTGATTTTTAAATTTTTTTTTAAATGGTATTTTTATGAATTCGAACCCCACATTACAGAATGATTGGAAACCGGTCTACTGGGGACCAGAAATATTATCCTGGTGCATTGATGTATGGCTGTGTAATTGGCTTAAGGGGGCTAACATGTGTACACATCAAGCTATTAATTGGTTATCATACCGTTATAATCTGGAGAGCTTAAGGCCAAATGTAGAATGTGTTAATAGTAATAGGGGAACCCAAGTTGGTTCATGATGGCTTTCAAGTCTTTAAATAAAAATCAGCAGAGGTGAGATACAAAGGAGATACCAGCTAAAAATTATTTTGTAGAAATATTCGAGTTAATATTTTTCAGATTTTTTATTGTTTAATTGTTATTGCTGTGTTCAAGATGTTTCTCGAGGAATATTTAAGGGCAGCTGATATATTTTGTGTTCATCCCAAAATGCTAGAACAGGTGCTTTCTTCATATGGTAAAAAAATCACCAGGTAAGAAATATGAGATTCGGGGAATACATTAGAAGTCCAACTAAGAAACTTCTTCCTCGGGGTGAACTTACTTTGGAGGAGTATTGGAGGGATGTTAGCAGCTTTTAAAGCAAGTCAGAGGAAAACTAAAGTCTGAATATCTGCACATTGTTGTTTTATCATTGCCACATTCTAATGCTGATACAGTGTGATTCAAAGGGAAATCTGGACCAGAAAACTGCCACCTTAATAATTACAGTTAACATTATCAGTGGTCATCCATCGATGATCTTGTGAAGGAAAATAAAATGCTTGTAGACTTTAGAGGGAAAAATCTTCGCTGTGAACTGTGAAATATACAACTCTTTCATTTTTGTTTAACTGACAATACATTGACTTGTATCAATTGATTATTATTGTACATTTAATATCAGTTTATTGTTATTGTACCATTTTCATATGAATTGGATCCACTTTCAGAACTTGCTGTTTTATAAACAATAGGTCTACAGTAAACCTCCTAATGTATCTAGTACTCCTCAGATCATTGGAAAATTTATCACATGCACTTATATTTGGTACAGAAGTACTGTACAGATACTTGACCCTAGGGTGGATATTGGTATGTGTATTTAATTGTGAATGAACATGTTGACTGTAAAATGGCTGGCAGAAAATGTAATGTTTTTTTAATATTATTTTATTAATTTAATAGTCCATGCAATTGTTTTCCAGATTGCTTCAACATCTTTCTCTTATATCAACCTGCTGATTCTTACACGTTATCTGCCCTTAAATTTGCCTCTAAAAAGATCTTGAAAAGTGCAGTAACAATTAAACAATACAAAACACTTAAATTACTAATTTAAGTGTTTCTTCCAAAATCATTGTTTTGTCAATTTTTCCATTTTATCTCACCTCCTTCAAAGGTTAGCCAATTTTTATTCAGACTCAAAGGCCATCATTGACCACCATGTAATACCTCATTAAACATTTCCAAATTTGGCCTAAAACTCTCCAAATTACATCAGTAAGGTAATCAGTCATTAGCTTGTAATGTACACATGTTACCTCCTAAGCTGATCACTTAGCCAAACATCATTGCACCAGTGTAACATTTCTGATTTATAACATTTCCCCAGTACAATGGTTCCCACTACTTCTGTAATATGTGGATAGAACATGTAAAAAATCCAGATTTATACTTTGTTACAAGTGGTGATTTAACAAAATATGTGGTAGATGGCTTAAAAATTGTATTTTTGTACCACTGCCAGTTTTATGGGTCAAGCAAATAATATTTTTTATTATCAATTATGTTTTTAGTATTCCACTGATTTCTTATATTTTGACCCAAAAATCCCTTTACAAGGGACTTGTATTATATGACACACAAGAATTGAACTGTTGCCACAAAATAGAAAAATGATTATTTGACACTATCTAGTAGATCATGTGACATTAAATTAATTTGCTTTAAGCTATAAAACTTACAAATATCAAAATGATGATAATAAAGATGATGATTGTGATCAAGATTAACATAATCATAATCATTTGAAATCCAGCAGAAATGCTTACTATTATGCAAACTTGGTTGTGAAATGACTTTTAGTGATCAATATGATTGTATTTGCTGTAAAATAAGGAGTGTTTGTACATTGGGGGTTAGTTTAAAATTGGATATAATAAAGAATCTCCAGTTTTGCATATCCGATTAGTGGAATATCTTTTTATAATAATTTTTTTCTTGTTTAACTTAGACTTCATTTTGCATAAGCAAAACACATCATTTTGATTGATAATGCCTGCATATCACCTCAAATTACCAAGCCAGATTTCTGCCAAAGCTATAAATCACCTCAAATTACTAAGCCACATTTCTGCCAGAGCTATAAATCACCTCAAATTACCAAGCCACATTTCTGCCAAAGCTATAAATCACCTCAAATTACCAAGCCACATTTCTGCCAAAGCTATAAATCACCTCAAATTACCAAGACACATTTCTGCCAAAGCTGTGAAATCTTGTACTTGTAGCAGCTGTTGTTAATTTGTAGCTTCATATTTTTTAATGGCTTGAAACAAGTATCATTCATTGAACTTTATTATATTTTATGCATCATTCCAATTTATGCAAAAATGTATGTGAATCACGCATTAACAGCACTAGGCACATACAGGACATAGGTCTGATATGTTCAGTTCATGTACAGAAATTGAACCCTGGCTTGTGGTATATATTAAGTCTAAGAACTGTATTTGCACATGGGTATTGGGTTTCCATTAATCAATTTCTCGATAGCAAATAAAACCTGACCAGACATGGCTGATGTCTGTTTTTATGACACATGAGTGGCCGATTTTTTATGGGCACCATATTGGCCATAATAGTGGTAAACTGGCTCCTTGTCTCTTGTATACTAGCATGCTTTCAGAGCACAGCACATATCCAGAAAGAAACAGGTTTTTTCGTATTATGTCAATGTGCAGTGCTACGTTATTCTTACTAAGAAAAAATTATGCCAGATCTTGTTTTTTTTGTATTATGTCAGGATACAATGCTACATTATTCCTACTGAGGAAAGATTATGCCATGTCATTGTATTTAATCATGCATGTGTTACAAATAGTAGATGTATTTGTAATTGCTTTTGGTCTCATGATAAGTAATCTTAAAGTGTATCTTCATTTTATAAAATTATTATTGCTGAATGTGTCTCTGATATTTATTCAGTTTGATGAATTTAATTAGGCTGATCACTTGATACAAACTTATTTCGTACCTTATCTTAAGGATGAATGCAACAAATGATAACGTTATTACATGAACACCTGTGCATTTGTGATAATATGGGACTTTTATATTTTTATATATTTGTCATGGGCTAGAAGAGTTTGTGGGATGGCCTGTTGTCTGTTGTTCATCTGTCCATTAGCACAAGCTTGTTATTGCTACTCCTTCTTAACTGCTTGGATGATTGCCATGAAATGCTAAACATGTTCCAGGGTCTAGTTGGTCCAAAATTAAAATGGTGCTGCTCAAACATCCAGAATGCCACCACTGGCCATCTTGGAAATCTTTTTATTGCTACTCTTGAATGGATGGTCGTATCAACATGGGATTTTCAAAAGAAGTCTTAATGAAAATGGTGCTGATTTGTCATCCAATATGGCCACCATGGCAGAGATCTTGAAAATGTTGTTATTGTTGCACCTCCAGAACAGAAAGTCATATTGACATGGGGTTTTCACAAAAATTTTTTTATGATGTCAGGTTGTTCTTAAAGGAAAAGTATGCCAGTCTGGTTTCCAATGTGGCTACCACCACAGATGTCATCTTGAAAATATTGTTATCTTGTCCAAAAAGTTATATCGGGTAGTATTCCAACAATAAAATTTTGGGGCTTCTATTTCTAGAATTAGGAATGTTTCTGTTGCAAAATGAGTATTTGGGCCAATTTTTAGCATATAGGCTTATGGTTTCTAACCTCATAGACCTCATCACTCATAATTTTTGTTGCAGTTTCATTTCAGATGTTCTTTATAGCTGGTAAAAGGATCTTAGTTATAAACTAAAATTAGCAGTAGTTCTGTTCTTGTTTTGTTAGAGAAGTTGTCTTTTCAAATAGTAGAAGCTTCTGCTGATTTTGTTGTTGTATAAAAAGTCCTAAATATAAATCAGACATCTGTTTTTGTTGTTGTATTTAAAGTCCTTAATATAAATCAGACTGATCTGTTTTTGTTCTTGTATAAAAAGTCTTTAATATAAATCGGACTGATCTGTTTTTGTTGTTGTATAAAAAGTCCTTAGTATAAATCAGACTGATTTGTTTTTGTTGTTGTATAAAAAGTCCTTAATATAAATCAGACTGATCTGTTTTTGTTGTTGTATAAAATATCCTTAATATAAATCAGACTGATCTGTTTATTCTAGCATTCAATAAATGTAGGCTGTATTATAATAATTCTGTGTATTACTTATATTCATAATTGGAATAACATGCCCTAAAATCATTAGCTATTTTCATATAGAATTTAAGTTAAGTGTTTTAATGGACAGGAATCATTTAGCAAGCAGACACAAGCATGCCTTGACAGGTAAATCTCAGGCCATGTGTTGAATGTAAGCATTTCAAGGCACAAAATAATATCAGAGCCATTACCAAGATATACTGTTATTTGTAAAAACAGACAGCAAAACTTCCTTAATTATGGATGGAATACATATCTGTCATTTTGAAAATGGGAAGCTGCCAGCTCTTGTTAACTTTTTGACAATGTACATAATTTCTTGATACATTGTGAGCCCCGCTATAACATGGTAGTTGGGAGCCATAGAACCCGACTGTTATAAGCAACCAGGTCAGTTAGCTGAAGAAAATGATGTATGTACCCAAAAATATGTGTGGGGGGGGTAGGTAATAAATGTGGGCGCAAAAATAAATGCTTCATTGGCACAGTTATCATCAATCAATGCATATTAAATGAGAAATACACCTGTAGTGAAAGCAGAGAAGGCATATATAATATTTTACTTTATTCAGAGAACCACGCATTGATACATATACGTGTATACTGTTTATATATACATGTCTAATGTATAGCAATGAATAAAGTATCAACACCGTTTACTCACCCGCAAATCACGTCACATACATTGAATCCACAATACGAGTAATTCCATCGAAAATATGCACACACAGAGATTTAAAATATGCAATAATTTTGTCACAGGTCATTATAGGTCTAAACTCAGTGGAAAAAATAGCACAATCACGTAACGAATGATGAAGCACATTTACTTTTCAGTTCGTCACAAGTTGGTAAAAGTTTGCATTTTAAATGCCGTTGGTAGACTTCATAAGCATAAACTTTTTTCCTGCAAAAAGGAAACTTTCACGGCACAGTGAAAGTGTTCCAGTCACGTTGGAAAATGAAACAATCCATCAGATTCCATTGCTTTTATTTAAGTTCGGTAATGACTTCCTCTGAAGAAAGGTTCTTTGTTTTTATTGAAGAGTGTGGTTGGTTTTCTTTGATGAATGGTGCATGTGTTATTGAAGTCACTGCTAAAGGACAAATACCCATTTCTTACTGTGGTGGCAACATCAAAAAATTGTATTGCACGATTGAGACTGTTTTTTTTTCCCATTTGCTTAGTATGTTTTCATAACAATCGGTGCTTCAAAGGTAATGTTTTCTTTGAAATTTCAGCTACAGTTTTATCTGGGTACATTTTCTTTTTAAATGAATTGGCCATCATATGGTCAATTGTAGTTACTGTTCCTCCCTGCCTATTGAATAGACTAGTGAGAGCTTGTTTGTTTTGTTTTTTTTTGGTTTTGTTTTTACATTTGTGGTAGTGGAGTGATGCTGCCTTCCACGCATGCGTCAGAAATTTAAAGAAAGGGTCAATCGACGATAGAGACGCAGGTGTTCTGGTCTGATGACAGGGATTTAATTCTGAGTGAAAAGAAGAGGAATTTTACTTACCATCCACATACAAATGTCAGTCTATGTAAATATACTAATTACTAGCAAGCGGCCAAAAATCCAACGAAGATAGATTATGAGATAATGCCTCGTCCGGTTGATCTCCGCTATCAGAAATGTAAATTTTATTTAAAAAAAAGCGGATATCTCTCAAAACATACAGTACTCATGCTAGATGTCAACATAAGCGGATTATGATATAACAATGCACCGTTAAGATGGTTTGTCAATATCGACAAAGAATTTGTTTATGTAACAATAGATAAATTTCAGTTCATTTTATATCAACTATGTGGCTTCCTTTCATGGGGCCTCTGAATTTCTCCACTCCAAACCAATGGTTGTATATACAAGTTTAAGCAGCCAACAATGTCGTCAATAAAAAAAAATCGCCAGTTGGTATATTATGCTGCCAGTAAGGGGAAAAAAATCGCAATTTGCGACATTGGCAAAGCCCAGCGTGATTCCTGAATAAACTTTTTGCACGTTATTTTTTGTACTTTTAAGAAGAAAACAGTGTTTTTTCATGTATGAGAAAAATGCATATAAAATTTCAGGAGCCACACCACGATCGTCTTGTATTATTCATACGCGATCTCTTCCCTAAAATGATAATAAACTTTTTTTGTACTTATAAGAATTTTTTTTTCATGTACGAGAAAAATACATGTATATGAAATTTTGGGAGCCACACCATGACCGTGTTATATCTGAAATCATGTTATAACGGAGCGTGCCATAGCGGGGTCACACTGTATATACAGAGCCTATGCTAGGAATGATTCAGGTAAAAGAGTCTGTCATTTCATTTAAATGGACTTAAAATACCAAGTTTACTTTGTTTTGCATTGATTTTATGACATCACCAGAACCCCATTTTGTTTCAATTCAGTGCAATAAAAAGAAAAGTAATTTCTACTTTTATGTCAATTTTACCTTCAAAAGAGGAAGGTGGAGAGATAGAAAAGAAGTCTTTTGTTCTCTAGTATTGCATTGTACAGATTTCCTGCTAAAAAGTCATAATAACCTTGAAAAACAAGTGAAAAATTCTATTTTTGTTGCCCAGTCTGAGGCAAATTTTGACAAAGTGGACATATCCATCCATTAATAATAAAAATAATAATATTATCCAATATTTCTTTATGGCCTTTATCATATCTTGTTCTTTGACAGAAAGCATGATAAGTAATCAAAATGAATGAAGATACAAAATAATAAAGACCTTGAGAGAACAGTTTTCATAACATGCAAACAACAACAATGGAAAATTTTATAGAGAAACACCCAAATCTAGATTTCTTGGCATTAGAGATTATTAAGATGTCAGCCAGGTGTGCAATCTTAGGCTGTATTGTTATTATATTATTATTATTATTAATTATCCTTATTATTATCAACTTAAACTTGTTACTAATTTCAGGTCCAGCCTGGATCGTCTAGTGGCAGATAACTTTCCACTGCATAGCTCAGAATTCCCTAAGGGTAGCCCTAAGTTCCAGGATTACATTGGTGCATTAGATTCAGTATGACTAGCTTTTTTGTGCTAGAAGTTTATTTCTCACTGTGGTTGTGAAAATGTGTGAAATATTGCAAAAATCATAAAGGATTCCTGATAAAGTTGTAGCATGCAATTGATACACATGTATCTGGTTTTGGCCGATGTTGAATTTGTTAGTAATTTAACACTTGAATGGTTCAGAATTTTAATATTTATTCTCACAACAAAATGCATTAATACAGCAGTCCCTCACAATCAAACCCCACAATATAACATTGCCCATCTTAGAATGCAAGTAGACCAGAAAAGGTAATGGGATGGCCTGTTGTCTGTCAGCTATCGTCTGACATTCATAGTGCAAGTTTGTTATCGCTGCTCCTCCTGCAATAAAACTTTACAAGCACTTTATTCCAAAGGTCTAGTTGGTTTTTAATGAGTATGGTACTGCTCAGAAATCCAATATGGCCACCTTTGCGGACATCTTGATTCTTATTGTTATTCTTTCTGAATGGATGGTCATATCAACATGGGGTTTTCATGAAAAGACTTCTTGTGATGTCTAGTTGGTCTTAAGTGAAAATGAAGTCAATCTTATGTCCAGTATGGATGGTGCATTGAAAATGGTATTGTCACTACTACTACTACTACTACCCCTAAAGAGAAAGTCATATCAATTATCAATATGGGGTTTTCATTAAAAAATTTGTTGTGGTGTCTAGTTGATCCTAAACTAAAATGGTGCCAATCTGATATGGATAACACCTTGAAAATGGTATTATCACTACTACCCCTAAAGAGAAAGTCATATCAATGTGGGGTTTTCATTAAAAAATTTGTTGTGGTGTCTAGTTGATCCTAAATGAAAATGGTGCCAATCTGATATGGATAACACCTTGAAAATGGTATTATCACTACTACTACCCCTAAAGAGAAAGTCCTGTCAGCATGAGATTGTCACTGGAAGGCATCTTGTGATGTCTGATTGGTTGCAAATGCTGTTCAGCACAGACATACAATATCTTATTGCTGCTCCTCCAGAGTGGATGGTCATATCAGCTTGGGGTTTTCACTAAAACTACTTGAAAATGAAAATGGTTCCGAACTGACATCTAATAGCCATGATGGCAGCCATCTTGAAAATGTTGTTATTGACACTCCTCCTCATTGAAATATCATGTACACATGGAGTAACCAGAAGACTTCTTAGGATGTCTAGTTTGTCCTAAATGAAAATGGTTTCACTCAGACATCCAATGTGGCCATCTTGAAAGTTTTATCGTTACTCCTCCAGAACAAAGAGTAATATTGGCATGGGGTTTTCACCAGAAGACTTTATATTATGTCCAGTTGGTACTAAATGAAAATGGTGCCAATCTGACATCCAATATGGCCACCATGGCAGTCTTTTTTAAACCGTATCATTGGTGCCTGTCATAAATGGAAAGTCATAGTGACATGTATTTTCACCAGAAGACTAATTATGATACCTTGTTGGTCCTGAAACAAAATGGTTCTTATCTGACCTCAAAATCTGACCTCATGACATCCATCTTGAAAATCTTCTTGTCACTTCTCCTCCTAAATGGAAAGTTATATTGACCTGGGGTTTTCAGTAGAACACTTCATGTGGTGTCCTGTTGGTCTTGAATGAAAATCATGCTGATCTGGTATCCAGTATGGCCACCATGGTAGTCATCTCAGTTTAATAATCATATTGCCACAAAAAGACTGCTTATGATATGCATTTTTGATCTTAAATGAAAATGTTGCCCCATAGTCATCCATTATGGTTGCAACAGTAATACTAGTTTACATCACAAATCTGGACCAAACATTGTGGATAGCTTGCACTTGGGGTAAGAAGTTATTTTTTTGGAGTGAAAATATTATGGTCACTGACTGACGAAAGAAAAAATTATTTCTGCTCAAAAATTCTAGTTTCTGACTTTAGTCCATCACCAGAGCATGTGGGATGTCTTGTACTTTGGGTAAGAACATAACCTATTGATTTTGTGGTCAGTTGATTAAAGGTCAGGTTCACTGTAACTAAAAGAAGATAAATGGTTCCACACAATAACTTTAGTTCTATACCTTGATAGAACTTTGTGGATGAGTTTCACTTATGGTAATAAAGCAAACTATAGATCCTGGATCCAGAATGTAATGGTCATTGTAATACTTAAAAGATAAATCTGATTTCCTCACAGTAACTTTTTTTGAAGACAGCTTACTTGACCAATGGTCCAGGTCATTGAGACCCATTGGTCAACTGTGCACTACTGGTTCCTACATAGAAGACTATAAAACACAGGGCAGACATACAATGCATTTTTTTTTAACTGTACTCCTCTTGAATGATTCTCTTGAATAATAATAAGTTCTAGATCATGCACCTTGAGAAATGGATGTGAAGAGCTTCCACTTAAAGTATGGAAGAAGCCTATTGATATTGGTGTTGAAGTTCAAGGTCTTTGAGGCTCAAAGAAAACTGGGTTTTGCCTAATAATTTTTGTTTTAGTGTAATTTCCTTACGCCAAACTTTGTGTATGGCATGCACTTGGGGTAATAAAGAAAGCTCGAGATTCAGAGGTCTGAAGGTCAGAGGCCATGGTCATGGAAAGTCAGATGAGAAAGTAATGGTATTTGTACATTAAGTTTCAATACCTTGACTAAAGGTTGTCATAAAGACATATATATCAATAATCTCCATTCAACCATACCCTGCTAGTGTCTACAAAGAGAACTATTAAATATAGTGCAGGCATATAATGTGCCATTCTTTTTATTCTTGTTGATATGCATCTTTCTTGTAGATATTGAATGGTTTGGAGCTCTCAGGAAGCCTAGTGTTGCTAGAAGTGCTTATCAGCATCTTTTGTCGAGAGCACAGACATGTCCATGAGGATGCCATACAAGCCTGCATTGCCAAATTCACTAAAAGGTCCAGTTTATTAAACAAGTCTTTTGTGATTATATCTGAATGGCAGCCATCCAATGGCACCTTGCATATCAAAGCAATGAAAATAAATTTATTTATATTTGTCTACTTTAAAAAAATCATTTTATTAGAGCAACCATTTTATGGTCAGATTAAGTATGATTTGAAAAATGTAAAAAATTTGCAGCTGATTTATACAGGAGTTAGTAATGTTTTAATGACAGTTACTAATTACTGCTTAAATGTGCATTGGTTTTTAAAACACATGTTAATATTTACAGTTCAGGCTTAGGAGAACTAGCATGCAAGGCATAGTGGAAGGGGATAATAGTAAATTTGTAACTGGTTACTGCTATTCCTAATGCTGTTCATGTGTATCCTGATGATCCCATAACTATGCAGAGTTAGTTCTACTTGTTCTTATACAAGTCATCATTTTTAAATGACTTATCTATTACCACTGCAAGAAGAATAATTTCTGTTGATGCAGGTTGCCTTCAGAGAAGCAGAGAGCTGCTGCTGAGGTGCCATTTAAAATATTTATGAAGGCTGGCAGCTATCCAGCAGAGATTCGTCGAGCCACACTGGAAAGGGTCTGTCTGCCAATACTGAGACTGATCAAAAAGTCTTCCTTCATGGAGTTCTGCACAGACCATATCAAAGAATTGAAAGACATTATTGATGTCAAAATGTCCAAGGTACTGTAGATCATACAGTTTCCACATATGCAATTTTTTGCAAATTATGCACAACAAACTGCCAGTTAATTTGTTCTAGAAGTGAAAAATTTTAAAAAATTTTGAGACTTTTCTAATGCTGAAATACTTTTATGTATGGTATAAATTGTTATTTCAGGTCAAGTCATATTCAGACTCCATTCATCCCAGTAAATGATGGCTTATTAATGTAATAGACCATGTTCCAAAATTTTGCCTGCTTTCTTATACAATCCCAATTAGGATGTGCATATTGTGTTATGATGTTGTCCATCCATATGACCATATGTCCATCTGTGACCAATTTGGATTCTGCACAGTCAGTTTGGCACTATCTCCAGTAACTGAACTTTGTGGATAGTTTGCACTTCAGGCAGAAAAGAAGCCTATTGATTTCGGGCCCAAGGGAAAAGGTCAGGGTCATTAAAAGAGGAAAGTTGGTTGCAGCACTGTAACTTTTGTTTTGCATGATGTACCTCTGCCAAACTTTTTGGACCACTTGCACTTGGGGTAACGAAGAAGACTGTTGATTTTGGATTAAAAGTCCAGTTTAAAGTCAAAGGTCAAGTTCACTGTGACCAAAAAAGTGTGGTTTGTGCACAAAAATTTCAGTTATCTGCATAGATGATTATTAAACTTGAGACTGGCAAATAATGTGCCATTCAAAATTTTTAAGTTCTGTATGTAAACATTTTCCTCTGAACTCCATTCACCCCCACCTTCCTCTATTTCTAAAGCAAACTAGAGGTCATTTGAAAATATATTTTTCTGTATTGTCACAGCTTCCAAACCCTTATAAGTACAACTTTCATATTTGTACTGTTGAATCAGGAAACTTGGCCCTTTCATATCCATGCACCCTACCATATCTTAGTAAGGTCAAGAAATACTCCATCTAAATGCTTGGTCATATCAATGTGGAGTTTTCAGTGAAAAACTTGTGATGTCTGGTTGGTCCTAAACAAAAATAGTACTGATCTGATATCCAATATGTCCACCACAGTGGCCATCTTGAAAAGTTTGCTGTTGTTACTCCTATATAGATGGTTATGTCAGCGTTGGGTTTTTGCTAAAAGACTTAATATCATGTCTAGCTGGTCATAAGAAAAAATTGTCCAATCTGATATCCAATATAGCCATCGGTGAAGCCATCTTAAAAGTCTTATCACAACTCTAT
The DNA here is from genome assembly GCA_016617855.1 of Megalonaias nervosa. NCBI lineage: Eukaryota > Metazoa > Mollusca > Bivalvia > Unionida > Unionidae > Megalonaias > Megalonaias nervosa. Next base: position 93,504 of record JAECUM010004319.1, on the reverse strand, counting down.
ATAAACAGAAAGTCATATAGAAGTGGGTTTTTGACCAGATGACTTTTGATATCCAGTTGGTCATAAATGAAAATGGTGCTGATTTGACATCCACTATTGCTGCCAAACAGCAGCCATCTTGAAAATCTTGTTATAGCTACTTTTCCTGAATAAATGGTATTATCAACATGAAGTTTTCACTAAAATAACTTCCTATGAAGTGTATTTGGTCTTAAATGAGAATATTATGGATTTGATATCCAATATAGCCACCAAAGCAGCCATCTTGTAACTTTATTTTTGCTGCTCCTCCTGAATGGAAAGTCATATCATGAAATATTGTTATCTCAACTCCCAAATGGATGGCAGTATCAACATGGGTTTCTTTCCCATAGACTTCTTATGATATCTAGTTGGTCCTAAATGAAATTGGTGCCAGTTGTATATCCAATATGGTTGTCATGACAACTGTCTTTAAAAAATCTTGTTACTACTCCTCAGAATGGATGATCATTATGACATGGGGTTTTCACCAAAAGACTTTTAATGATATCAACTTTGTCCAGAATCAAAATGGTGCCAAGCTGACACCCAGTATGTTCACCATGGCAGCTAATTTGAAAATTTTGTTATTGCTGAAGAAAATAAGAGATGGTTTCAATACTCAACAGGTGAAAGGAAGAAATAGTTTTCTCTTAAATTCCTGGAAATTCTTTTCTACATTTTCACATCTATGCTACACTCCCTGTGACCCTCAGGCAAGGTCAAGGTCATTTAAACTCCTGTTAAGTGTTTGGTTACAAATTTGATTTTGTATGTTCAATAATCCAAAACAGTGTGGTGAATAGCAGTCATACTCAGACTGTAAAATCAGAGAGCTCTGACTTTGGATATCAATAGACCTTTTTCTTTGATCTGCAGGAAAGGTCAGGGTAAGTTTAAAATCTTTGTGAAAGTTTTTTCTCAAGACTTTGTTCAGACTGAACTATTTCAGTATAGTAATTGTCTTTTCCATGCATCCATCTGGTCATTGGTTCACTCTTCCTGTAGCCAGCATGCTCAGCCACCATTATATATAACTATGCCATTTGGTAGGTTAATTCCCTATTACTTGTATTTGTGCCTTTTAAAGGTTTTGTCTTTTCAGGTTCAATTTTGATGGAGTTATTGTCCATTTTCTATGAGTATTAAATTTCTGTTCCAATAGGTCCTTGGAACCAATATAGTTTAGAACCATTGATATATTCTGAAGCAATTTGGTGTTTACAAGTTTTTACTCAAGACCTAGATGTACCATTTCTGGTTTTTTTTTACATCAACTCCATTTTGAATAGAGTTATGGTTCTTGACACTTGAATGTATATTTTTGTATGGGATACTTTAGGTGTATTGTCTGTTACTTGTTGATCTGCGTTTAAAGAATTTTTTTTTTCTTTTCTGGTTCAACTTGGTTTGAGGTATTGCCCTTTTTTTCAAATCACTAAAGCAGATCATTGTAACTATTACAGCTTAGGGAATCATTCAGCACATTTTAATGCAATTTGGTATGCATGTTTTCTCATAGATCCAGATGTGCCTTTTATGGATTTTCAACTCCATTCTTGTGACTTGATTTAATGTCTTCAGATGGGATTTTGCATGTAATCTTCATAACTCGAGAACCGTTCTATATATTCTGATTCAGTTTGGTGTAAGCATTGTCATATTGAATAGAGTTATGGCCCTTGACTATTCATATTTTGTGGCATGTTGTTTATAACCAGTATAGCTCAAGAACATTCATCATATTCTGATGCAATCTGTTATGAACATTGTCACAAAGACTTGCATGCCTTATATGGGTTTAGTTTCATTTAGAAGACTTACAGCCTCCAGATTGATCATCAATTTGCAGGGTTCAGTCTAGGCTGCACCTTTCCACTAGGGACCTGTATTTTTATCTTTATCACAAAAATCATCCCTCTATGGCATAAAAAAGATGCCCAAGAAAGGAAAGATAAAAGATTTTTACTCTCGATTTTAGAATGAATTTAGCAAATCCCAAATTTACTGAAATGGATCACTCTCTTTGTCAAAGAAGCAAAATATGAAAATTTTTATTGGCAGGCAGAAATGTCTTAATGATTTTGAATAGCTTGGTCACCATTTGAGAGCACATGATACAAAATTATTGTTAGAACCTTTGAAGAAGAAAACATGAAATCTTCAGTGAAAAGACTGATGCATTTATTCTAAACTTGCATATGGGGGTGAAAAAATGTAGTCAAATTCTAGAGGGGAATGGTTGCTTGAGCATGAGGAATTTAATTTCCAATATGGAAGACTAGAAGCTGGAGGGGCTGATAATAATCACAGGTGCTTTAGTCTTGGATTTTTAAGTTTGTAAGAATCAGTCATTATTGAATAAGACTTTAGCGTGGTTTGATACAATTTCTTTATCAGCTAAAATGACTGTAACCTGAACAGTGGACACTTATTTTAGTGGAAACAAAATTGTAGAAAATTATACTGTAGTCCAACTCCACAGCAACTGATTTAGGGATGATACTGCTGGAAAAGTGAATGTTTATTTCAAAAGTTAATAGGTTCACGAAGTGAGGGCCAGTGATAAAGATATGTGTTTGAATTTCTTGAATTAATACGATGCAGGTAAGGGTATTTGTGAACCCCCACTTCTTTTCTTTCGAAATAAGCCCCCTTTCTGATCTAGTTTGGTACATTGGGCCCTACTTTTTCCATTCCTGGAATGAATGCTTATCCTGACTTATTATTCCACATGATAACTTCACCAGAATGTGTTGTATTTCAACCAGATTTGACGTATGGCTTTGTATTTATTTACAGCTTTCCATAACATCATTTATAGGAGTTATCGCCCCTGATTTCAATCTGTTATGATTTTGAAGAGTTTGGACCTCAGGACTTTACTTTCTGCAGCATAGCCATACTAAGGAATATTGCACAAGTTATTAGGCACCTTTATACTGATGAGACATTGGTACGGATTGGATTTTCATCATTCCATATCATTGTTTAGAAGAGTCTTGAATCCATCATGTATAAACTTTGGTTTTCCAACAGAAGTTATCTTGGTTAAGTCCCTGCTCTGCAAAATGTATAGACTGGAATCATTTTTTGATGCATCCATTGCTAGGTATAATTTTATGACATACCATAAGTGTTACCCTTGTCTATCATTTGTACAACCATCCATCCATGGCAAGTTTGTTCCATCCATCCATGACACCTTGATTAAGATTTGCACTAACATCAGTTTCTCATCCTTGTTCCATATGATATTTTGAATGTGTATTTTTTATTAGTTGAAACCTTGTTAGCATGATTATGCAGCAAAAGCTTTCAATCAAGATGTAGATGTCCAGACTTGATTGTTGATGTTTGAAAAAACATTTTTTTAAATTTAAAAATATTTCCAAACATTCAAACTTTAATTTTTGGGATGTTTTCTTAGCACAGTTATGCAGAAAGCCACTAAATCATGTCAAATAAGGTTTGAATGTTTTGATCAGATGTTTTCTGCTATTTAAACGATGTATGTAAACTAGGGCAGAATTGTGGACTTTGTTAAATTTGTTCGTCAGCAGTGGGGTTGGACATTATTTATAAAATCATGAAACATAATTAGCTCTGAATTTATGATCACTGTTTTCAGACTGAGAGTGTATTAGAGGGGCAGTTGACCTCTCGACTGTGCTGTTTCCAATTGCTGGAGGTGCTATATTCTCGATTATCCAAGGAGGAGCTGACAGGGAATGACTCTGCTGTCAATAAGGCCTTCTGTGATGGCACTGTCCAGACAGGGAAGGAGCTCACCCAATACATTTCCAAGTAAGCCATTTCAGTAGGACAGTACATTATTTTCTATTAAAACAGGAATGGACAATCACCATCTTTGTTTCTAGAAGATAGAATTATACAGTATGATTCCTATACCAGATTTTATAGAACATTTGTATATGCCTGCCATCAAATTTATCCATTTCAAGTTTTGTTTCTGCACAGTAACTCATTTTCTCCATTGTATAACATTATCAGCTTTGTATGTAGCTTCCATTTGGAAAAAGGAAGAAATCTATTGATTTCAGGCTCCAAAGGTCAAGGTCACAGGGACTAACAGAAGGAAGACTATTTTGACAAACAATTTTACCAGGTACATTGACAAAACATTGTAAATGGCTTGCATTTGAGATAAGAATGACACCTATATAATTATGGAGTCAGAGGTCAGATATCAAGCTGATAATAACACTAAGAAGAAATGTGGTTTCAGAGTATCTTGATTTCTATATTACCTACTTTAACCACACTTTTATCTATTTATTACAGTCAGAGGTCAAGGTTGCATGGACTCAAGTTCATGCCATATATCTTGACTAAACTTTGTTTAGTGGCTTGCATTTTACATGCACACCACAATGTTTTAATATTGGGGGTGAGGCAATTCATGAGTGATATATCTATACATCAGGGCTTTTGCTCTAACGATAAACATATCGATACAAGAGATGGAGAATCAATACAAAATGATATTTACCTTATCCAAGTTATTTTAGTCTTCTGCAGTCATGAATAATTAATATTAGTTTGCCTTGTTATTCTTTTAATTTAGAAATCATTTGAAATGGCATTTGCAGTCATAGGCACTCATTTTTATTAGTAAAAACAAAAAGATTATTGAGAATACTCACTTGCCTTCTACAAATTAACACAAAGTGACATGCTTCATAATCTGCCCCCTCCCCTTTCCATGCTAATTATCTTAACCCAGCGGCATGTTCAGCACATAGAATATGTTCCAAATATGTTCCACATTTATAATGAAGTACTTTACTCATCATTTAAAATAACTACTTTTACTCCAAGTTTCTACATTGAATTGTGTTTTGTCTACTTTGGTAATCTGAAAGCTACACTACTGGTGTGTCATACAGTGAAATATGTTACAATGAACTCTCATTCATGGTTATTGTGTATTACAGTCCAGGTTAAACAATAACTACCAATCAGAAATTAATGTTGCTTATTCCGTGCATGACAAACAGGAAGTATTGGCACAACAATTGATCTGAAAAGTACTTAGAGATGCTGTCAGGGTGTGCATTTGCATGAATCATGCAAAACAAAGAGTCTGGTATCTAAAGTGAGTTAAATGGAGCCACCATTAAACTCACTGACAACCAGCAGGTAGTCTGTTTGAAAGTATTTTTGTTATCTTGTCATCGATGAGAATTGCATATAATTTATATGATAGCTATATGTCTGTCTTTTATCTGCAAACTGGAAATACAGCAAGTATGTCAGCATGCATAAAAGGGCACCACCTACCTTCCAAAGATGGAAAGACCATCAAGTTCCTATGTATATTGATATGTATTGTATTGCAGGCTGTGTGTCATGAATCATATTGATTTGAGGCACAGGTGTATCGTTTCACCCGTATTTAATATTGTCTCTGCATCCAGTTCTCTTTTTTGTTTCTGAAAGTGACTTCCCACCATCTAACATTACTACACTTTGTAAGTATCTTCTGTTTAGGGCAAGGAGGAAATCTATTGATTTCAGGCTAAAAATGTGAAAGTTCATGCTCACAGAGATTGAAGGAAGAAAACTTCCACATTGTAACTTGACTTATATACCAAGTACCTTAACTAAACTTTTAGCAATTTTTTTTGTCAGTGATCATTTTTGTTATATCGATTGGTTAACTGATTGTTCAATTAATGGTACAAGACTTTATTTGATTAGCCAGACATTTTCACTGTTGATATAAGGGAGGGTGCCTCCTAAGATTTACATCAAATTTGAAGGACACTGTATCACAAAAAATGAATGTTCAGTTTATAAATTAGCTTTATGCTTTATTGATAGAGCTGCACATGAGGCTAAAGGAGAGGATGTAAGGGGAGAAAACATGCTTTTAAATCTGCGCCGGCAGTACCACTGTGCTGCCTACAACCTCCTTATAGCTGTTATATCCTGCACACAAACAGACTCAAAGTTCTACACAGGCTTGCTGTTCAAGGATGATGAGCCCAAGGTAAGGTCATGCATTTGGTATTTAATTAATTAGATACCAGCATTATGTCTTCAGTATATCATTGACAAGTTGGTGTCAGAAGTGGTCTTGTAACTTATGTACTCTGGATGTTGTTGATTGGACAGATTGTAGCAATACAAGGGTCAGAGATATTTCAGTACATTGTCTTGTGTTTTCATGTAACTACTGCAAATTGAATGGATATCAGTAAACAAGAAAGTTCTTATTACTGAAATTGCACATATCAAATCTTACAAATATTGTGGACAAAGTTCATTCTTTACTTTGAACATTAAAATGGACTTTTGGTAGGCTAATCTCTATTCAAATTTCATTTTTGGGAATAGATTTTTGATATTGCATCAAATGGTAAATTTAGGATAATTCTTGTAGCCCTTTTTAAAGTTTGTGGATTGTTTCGATATTACTATCAGTTGTATTTCTACAAATTGTGCAGCAGTAGGCCAGAAGAGGAAGAATGAATGCATTGTGAAATAATTTCCAATAGTTGAGAGGTAGACAACATTTTATCCTCTTGTATAAATTGAATTAGGGTATGGCCCAGTGTCTATTGTCCATTACTGAAAGTTGCTATATTCAACATTTTAAGCTTAAAACTTAAAACTCTGAACCAATATTTCACTTGAAACCACTAGGCTTGAAAGCCTTTCTTGTTTTTAGCAATTATCTACGATTAAGAATCGCTGACATCACATGAAGCATACAAACCTTTATATAAATTTTCACAACAACTGCTCAAAATAATTGTATCAACTTTAACAGAAAGCTCCTTGCATTAAGGCCTTTCAGACTAAAGATGCCAATCCACCATCTAATATGTCCACTGTTATTGTATTTTATGTAATTTTTCATACACAAAAAAATAATTATTAATTTCAGTGTGCGAAAAATTATATGTAAAATAAATAGTTATCATTTGGTGGTACTGACCATGTATGAAAAATAAAGGGATCATCCCTGAACAAGTTCTACGGAACACGTGCTACTCGACAACCTAACAGTACCAACGTACAAAGTAAACGTATACTTTCTGTCTCGTTCTGCTCTCAACTCAAGAATCTAATTACAATAAAAATAAAAGTACTGAAAAAGATTTTTGTTGTTATTAGTGAACAACAGAGAGAGAGAAAGAGAGAGAGAGGATTATGTCTTGGCATGCAAGCTCATCTGCATTTAGAGCATATGTAGCTGTTATGTTGTATAATGTTGGCAAAATGATTAAGATGGTTTGAACATGTATTAGTTATGGGTATTATTTATTGGTAAATTGTTTGCAACGATATGAGTCCACATTGTCAAGAAATCAAGTGCAACTTGTATTTTTACAGCAACAATAATCTCATAATCAAATTGCAATAAAAAATAAGGAACTTGAAGTCACGTTTTAGTTAATGTGCGTGCGTGTGTTTGTGTCTGAGAGAGAGAAACAAAATTTTGTCAGTGTACAAGACCGTATTTATTCAGGGTGGTTTTTATTTGTAGCTTTTGCAAAGAGAAAAAAGACTATTTTCAGTTACCTGATGAGTGTGATAATCCTCATGTATTACAACCCTACTATATTCCATTATCAATAAACACCGGTTAGTCAACAATTCATTCTTGTTTTAATTGTCGTGTACATTATCACAACAACCACATGGCTATGCAGTGTTAATTACATGGTAAATTATCATGCTTAGTGCTTTGGTCATTCCAGTTGAAACCAGATTGAGGGCAAGAATCAACAGAAGAGGTCAAATCAGCGAGGCTGCCAGTAGGGAAATGAGGCTCTCTTTAGGGAAATGAAAATTTGTCAATGTGCTATTGAAGCTGTTGTCCATACAGCAGATGTTATAAGGACAAGCGATCATACATATTACTTGTTATTTGAACTCGCCAATAAAGATAATAGTGGGGTATATCGTAGAATAGAGTTGCAATAAAATGTTCATTATATCCAAGTCAAAACAGAACAAGCTCTTAAAAGATTGTATATATATATATATATATATATATATATATTTATATATAGATAGTAGTATTTGTATTATATATATATATATATATATATATATATATATATATATTCAAATCGATTTAACAGATCTGTGACTTTCAAATTTACGATGGAAAATGACAAAGTTTTTATATTTTATGTTTGTATGACTATAATGAAACAATAAGACTAATTAACCAGTTGTCTGTGGTCTTCACTTTAGCATATGCTGAGATGTAATTTTTGTTGGATAAGAAAACATCAAAGGGCTTCCGAACTCGTTTTAAAATGCACGTGGTGTTTTGTTATGGTGACTGACTTAATAAGGAGAACTAAATAACGATAATATTTAAAGGTACATTCTGTGAAGTCCTTTGTCCATTTGTTAATAAACACCAGTAGATATTGTAATGACAGTAAGAGAGCTTATGCACATGGGCCCCTGCAGGATTTTTTGCAAGGGGGGGGGTCAGTCAGTTACGATCGGGAGAGTTAGTATAGTAAGCAGTCTGAAACTAAAGCTAATTTTTACTAAGCAATTTGAATAGAATCTTGTGACATATTTTCAGCTTCATTTACATGATTAAACTTGTTGGAATATATATATATATATATATATATTTGCAGTATGATTTCCAGGGGGGTCACGTGACTCCCTTGACCTATGCTGCGGGCGCCCATGCTTATGCATCAATCATTGTATTTTCTCACCAACAATTATTAATTTTTATAAAAACAAAATGGCAATACGGTATTTTCGATCTTTTTTGCAAACGTAAATCTTCTTAGTAGAAATTTTATGTCTGATAATTTAATGGATTTTTCGAAAAATACAAAGTGATATGTACCAAAAATTATGATACATTTAAATAATTATTATTTTGATAACTGGACTGTGTATGAAAAATTAAAGGGTACGAAAAAATACATGCAATACGGTACTAAAACTTTATAAACCTTTAAACAACATCTGAAAAACCACTGGACAGGATTTAATTAAATTTAAATGAAGATACCATAAATTAATTTGCATATGATTCAAATTGGCCATCAAATATAGCAACCATTACAAAAAGTAGAAAAATGTTTAAACAACTGCTTCTTAAAAATGATTCAACAGAATTCAGCCAAAATTTAATGAAGAGTATTGTGGCATGAAGGCCATTTAAATTTCTGCAAATAAGGTCAATCTGCTGTTCATTATAGTTGCAATTATTAAAAACAGAAAGAGCCTTTAATGATTTCTTCTCAGAACTTGTGAACAGACTTTGATACTATTTTGCCAGAATCCATCCTGGTATAAAGGTCTTTCAGTTTTGTACAAATCATGCTGATCAGTCATCAAGTATGGCCACTGTTACTACCAACAGAAAATTACATTTTCTGATATTTTTTGACACAATTTGACAGTGCAATCTAGCATGAAACCCTTTTAGTTTTGTACAACATAATGCTGATCTGCTGTTAATTAATGCCACCATTACTAGAATAGAAAAACTCAATGATACATTGAACAGAAGTAAAAAAAAGATTAAAAATAGCATAATGGCAAGAGGGTCTTTTAATAGACTTACTACAGATAGCAAGTTATGAGTTTCTCCCCCTGGGTAAGTCAGATGACATGTACAGACAAAAGGCTATTTTACCATATTTTCATTGTCCCATGTAGAACTTGGCACATATATTTGTAAGTCAGCATTCACTGTCTAATGGAAAAATCCATATCCAAATTGGTTCTGAGTCACAGAATTATTTAAGGGGATGATGTGTTTAAAATGTGCCACTTTTTATTTTAATGTGATTGAGTCTAGCTAGTTAAGTATCTTCCAATAATTATATTCAATGTTGGTGCAGGTTTTAAATGAAGATCATGTTGACACGTTTAATGAGAGGTTTTAAGCACATGATGCAATTGTTCTTTTTTATCTTTTTTCAGGGCCAGTTTTTGCTCCAAAATATCATTGATCCAGACAAGGTGTATGAATTCCCGATTCAGCTTCAGGTATGATGTCAGTTATATGTCTGCATGAAATTTGTTTGTGGAAGTAACCAAAGAAACTTTTAAATATAGTCCACCCAAACAGATCTGTAGTTAAACCTACTGGAGGAAGATAACATCACACTTTCACAAGTCCCTACTAATTTGCTTTTTTGTACAGGTTAAGTAGTATCAACATCATAATAGTTACTGTTGGTCATTTTTTTTAAAACAGCATTTTTCAGCACTTTATTTGGCTGTATCATGCTGAGGAAATGAAGCTGTCTTTCCCAAGGACACACATAGGCAACCAGCCAGGCCATGGTTGGTATCAAACCTGCAATCCTTGGATTACGTGTCCAACACTCTACCAACTGAGTTACCATGGCTTGGACATCATAAGATAAAGAGTCCATTATTTTCTTTGAGTATTTTGTCCATGTCGAAATCAAATGTTTGCAATAATTTATTGCTCCTACAAGATGAAAGTGTAACATTCTCTTCAGAAAAATTTTGTTTACAGTGCAGTTTTCCTTGACCAGTCACAAATTGGGAGGATCAAGTTTGTTATGGTAGGAGTTGAGGTAAAGTAAAATATAGATAACAATTAACTGAAGGAAAAATTAGATTTGGTTAGAAGTTATAGGTGCGGCTTTGAAGAAGAGATTATTAAAATATGAAATTGGATTGTACAGCATCTTTTACCATTTATTTCTATTTCATGCAGTCTCCACTTGAGAGGCGGAAGAAGTTTGTATCCATTCACAAGGAGGTGAAGCAGGAGAGGGGAGAGGAGGAAGAGGGAGGCACCTGGGTAGCTCCTTCCTTCCATCTTGCCTCTCAGTACTTAGCTGACAGCAGTCTTAGTGAGGATATTAGCCAGTACAACTACACCATATCCACATCTGCCTCAGTAAGTTTTCCAATTTAGTCATTCACTATCCACATCTGCCTCAGTAAGTTTTCCAATTTAGTCATTCACTATCCACATCTGCCTCAGTAAGTTTTCCAATTTAGTCATTCACTATCCACATCTGCCTCAGTAAGTTTTCCAATTTAGTCATTCACTATCCACATCTGCCTCAGTAAGTTTTGCTCAGTATTGATATCTACACAGTATGGTATTCGTGTTAGTATCAACGTCTGCTTTAGAAAGTTTTTAAATTTGACACAGAGTATCTACATGCCACTGTAAAGTTGTCCACCTTTGTCATTTGATAGAGCTACATCTGCCATGAAGTTATCAGCACTATTAACAATATTTCCACATGTATCAGTGTAAATTATTCATGTCAGTCTATAGCTGCATCTGTTACTTTAAGTTGTACTTGCTGCTGTTACACCATATTGTCATGTATCACTGTAAATTATCCATGTTAGTCTATAGCTACATCAGTTACTGTCTAGTATATATATATATATATATATATATATATATATATATATATATATATATATATATATATATACATACATACATACATACATACATCTGTTAATGTAGTTTATACACACTAGTTTAATTATGTTCATTTTTGTCACTGTAAATTTTCCATGTCAGTTACTCCATAGCTATATATGTTACTGTAAGTTATACACATTAGTTGCACTACATCCACATTTGTCACTGTAAATTATCCATGTTTAACATTAGATATCTACATCTTTTACTGTACTCACTAGTTAACACCATATACTCATTTAAAATGGATGATTATCCATACCAAATTCCTGTACTTGTTAGCAGCCAGGACATCATGAGTTATCCAAATAAACAGTACCATATCCACATCTGCCACAGTAAGTTATTCACATTAGTCACACGATACCCACATCAGTAACCTTGAGTTGAAAGCAGAGATAACCATATCAGTTGCAAAACCACTTTATGTAACATCATGTGGTATTTCAGCCTGGTGCAAGTGAGTGGAAACGAGAAACAGGACTCCAGAGAAAAACGTCTAAATACCAGTTGGATGATGAGGTAAAACAGTATTGTTTAAAGATCAAAATAAGAACACTAAATTAACAAAGGTCTTCATTTCACTCTGGCATGGTTTCTGTGTCCTGCAAAGAAAGATCTAAAATTGAAATTGCAAAGTTGCACGGAACCATATGAGTTTAAAAAGAAGCATTTTTGTTCATAAAGCAGGAAATGAAGATGAGCAGTGCTTCAGCATGCAACAAAAATGATTTCATTGGTGAGAAAAAAACTCAAAATCAGTGATTGAAAATTTTCAACTGGTCACCTTCTGGTGACCTTCAGAATCATGATGTGGTAACTAGAAATAAATGACATCAACACTTTTTGTTTACAAGTATTTGTGCAAAAGATGATTGGCAGATGTTATTTTTTCGAAGCATAATCCCTTTATAATTATGAAACTGCTGGTTTTTACATTAATCCACCAACTTTACTCTGTATATGGACATCGAGGTAGGCCCTGTATAATCCACTATAAATCTGTGTAACCATTGTTTTGTACTTGGATAAATGCAAATTCATTTTCATTTCTGACATTATATTGTTTATCATTCATAGAGCTTTAACTAGTTCAGGAAAAGCCAGTTAATCAGTCACTCAATCAACTAAAGTATGACAATGTTGTTCTTGAATTTATTTAAGGTTTGTAGTGGTCCAAATGATATAAATTGACTTACCAGTAATGCCTCACATGGATTAATTTATTTATTTAACAGAATCAATCTTTTTGCATAAATTAATTATAATGACTTTCTAAGCCTAATAAAAAGTTTTTACATATTCATGAATTTCTGTTATGTTTATGATCCATTGATGGAATTCTGAAAAGCACTGAAAAACAAAGATCTTGTATTGTTTATAGAGAGCTCATTTATGGCCCAACTTGGATCATTCACATTATGTCATGATTAGACTTTACTGCCACTTAACAAAATATTGCGGTGGGTAATGCATATGATCTGTGTTAAATATTTAGAAGGATATATTTCTAGCATTCCAATACCATTTCATCTTGTGACATCATGACATCAGCATTTACCTATGATGACGTAGGGACCTATGATGACGTAGGGTACTAGGTTGAACTCTTATTGTTATTGTAACATTTTGTGTTAGAGATTAGTCTGTTCATGGCAGTGTACTTTGTACCAGATTTTAGGGACATTTAGAGCATAAAGTAAACCTTGTCCTTTGATACTTGAACTAAAATTTGTGTTTGCTTGAGAGTGTGATGTCATTTACCCCTAATTGCTTGTTGGATAGTATATTGATAGCACTTGTTACATATATATGGTCCAAAATTCAAGATCTGGTTTGAATGGTGCAGTAGTAAGTAGTTTCCCATTCAGGATTGGTGACTTTTACCAACTTATTTCTTTGACCTACATCAAAGGGACCACAGTTCGACCACTGACACGTTGTAGTAGTTGTCAGAACGTGTTACATAACTTATGTGAACCATATTTGTCATCAGAAATTGTACAGTCAATACATAAATAAATAAAGTTTAGCCTAATTTGATTACCTATGTGTTTCAGAATGTTTCAGTGAATGTGGAAGAGGACTATGTAGAATTGGAAATGGATGAGTTAAATCAGCATGAATGTATGCCCAGTTTGATTGCCCTCTTGCAGCATATGCAGAGAACCGGAGTCACACCTGAGGTTAAACCAGTAGGTAGCAGTTGACACTTTGTGTAAAGTGGAATCTGTTAAACTCAGATGTAACAAATTTCTGCACAGAATGAAATATAATCTGAGTGTAAATTCATTTTCATTAAATTCTGTGCCAGGCAAATGGTCAGGGGATTGATGTAATCTGTTCTTTACAACAAGAGACAAGGGGCAGAACTAATGCAATGATATCGTACTATGCACATTATTGGCAATTTTCCATAAAAATCATATGTCCATTAGAACTGGTTTTTCTTTTACCCCACTCCCAAAATAGCTTTTACAAGTTTTTTTCAATAAAACAGGATGAGGGTTTGAATATATTCTTAAAAACTGGTATTACACTAGGCTGTGCTATTGATAAGCCTACATTAGTGGTCTAGGCCACACTATTAATGAGCATACAGTAGTGGTCTAGGCCACATTACTGATAAGCCTATGTTAGCATACATGCCAATCATTATGCTTTTGGCATAATCATTATGCTTTTTTTCAGCAAGTTACATTTTCTGCAAGACTGCATATGGATTGTTTTTTATAAGCCTAAATTAGTGATCTAGGCCACACTGTTGATAAGCCAACATTAACATTAGTGGTCTAGACCACATTATTGATAAGCCTACATTTGTGGTCTAGGCCATAATAGTAATAAGCCAACATCAGTAGTCATGGCCACATTATTGATAAGCCTGTATTAGTGGTCTAGGCCACAATGTTGATAAGCCTGCATTAATGGTCTAGGCCACACTGCTGATCAGCCTGCATTAGTGGTCTAGGCCACACTGCTGACAAATCTGCATTAGTGGTCAAGGCCACACTGCTGATAAGCCTACATTAGTGGTCTAGGCCACATTATTGATAAGACTACATTAACTGGAAGCAAGAAATAACAGTAACTTTTCTATTGTCACTGTCTATAGTTTGCTGGAGTTTTGGTTACAGTTTTTCAAAAATGATTTCATTGTGTGCTCAGAATGCATGTCCAGGTCACGTTTTAGAAAGCACAAAAGAAAATACATGAGTCAGATGATTAAATTTTGTTATTGATTAATCTGCTTCTTTGTACCCTTTACATAAGATAGACCTGAAAAAAATTCTTAGTTTATTGTCCCCAACTGAGAAGTTTCTGCTAGTTGGTAGGTAATAAAATGTAGTTAGTTAGGTGGTGGAAGGAAGTTCTCAAGATTTAATAATAAAATGTGGATTTTTTTTTTCTAACTTTAACATAAGAACAAACTATGATATTTGGGTAAAATATTATATATTGTATATGATCAGGGAAAATATTCAGCATTATTGGTCAGTAAACCTGTTTTACATTACATGTATTTAATTCTTTTGTATCCCCTTTGAAATCAGATGATGGTACACTGTGCTGGTTCAGCCACCAAATCTAGAGGTATTAACCAATCTTTAAAGTTTGCTAAATCACATCAGGTAAAATAATTCTGATGGGTTTCATCCAAAGAGGATAAAGATTTTACAGCAGGAATGTGTCATTGGGTTAATTCTTTCTTTGGGATACTTGCATTTGCAGTTATGTATTGTACCAGTCACCAAAATTTCATCTGTAAAAACTGAAGATTCACCATGGAGAAATTAAATTAATGTGTTCATCTTTTAAGTCAAACTGAATGCACCAACCAGAGCTTATGCAGAGTTTTTCAGCACTTGGCAAACTCCATAAGCAAGCTTCATGACATCAAACACACCATTACATTGTGGCATCCCTAATATAGAACAAATTGCAAATATGCACAGTATCATGCCAGTCATGTTATGGGACTCATGCATACCTCTTGAGGGGTGAACTTCAACCAGAATGCATACCATGCTAGCATCCACTGACAGTGGAACACATTCTTGTCAAGTGTTTCAACTTTCATCTTGTGAGACAGAACTTTTTTGATGTGAACTCAGTTAAGGAATTTTATGATGATGTACCTTCTGAGATATCTTGGACTTTTTTGATGGAATATGGTTTATGTAACAGTATTTTAACCCTGTATTCTAAAGATCTTATATCATTTATTCTAGTGGTCCTAGACCAGAAGAACTTACAGGATGGCATGTTATCCATTGTCCAATATATGCCCATCTGTTAGGACAAGTTTGTTGTCATTACTCTTCCTATAATACTGGCAAGATTTGCCGTAAAGCTCTACACAAACATACATCACAAGGCCTGGTTGGTCCTAAAATTGGTGTGCACAGGCATCCAATATGGCTGCCACAGTGGCCATCTTGAAAATCTTGTCACTGTTCTTCCTGAATGGATGGTCTTACCAAGATTGGGTTTTCACAGAAAGATTGGTGATGCCTAGTTGGTCATAAATAAAATGGTACCTATCTGACATCTAAGATGGTCACCATGGAAGCCATTTTGAAGATCTTGGTAATGCCACCTCTCCAGAATGGAAAGTAAAATCAGCATCTTTAAAGTTTTGCTCATGTTTCTGATCCTGAATGAATGGTCATATCAATATGAGGGTCTCACTAAAAGACATCCCATAATATCTAATTGGTCCTGAACGAAAATGATACTCATGAGTCCAATATGGCCAGCATGTTGTCTTGTTGAAAATATTGTGATTGCTTTTACACCTGAATGGAATATCATATGAATATGGGCTTTTCACCAAAATACTTCATATAGTAATTATTTTGTTGTGCTGTAAATGCTAATTCAAACATAGGTACTGAGATGCACAATTTGAGTTTGTAACATCTTTGTCAAAGATTTGAGCAGTGGTGATTTAACAACCAAAAGCTGTTGCTAGGTAAGGCATCCACTTGTTTTAGGTTTCAAAGGTACAGTAGTCATGATGAAATGTCAGCCAATCAAAATATCATGCGCAGGAGCAAAATTACATAGCATTTTTGGAAAACCAACAGGTAATCTAATGTTGAAACTTTGTGCAAAAAATATCTTGTTATACAATCCGATATCTTGCTATTATTGGTACCGCTATTGGGCCATCTCACAAGAAACAGATTGAAAATGCCTTAATAGTATTTATTTCATGTTATTCAGCAGTAGGTTAGAGCTGGATATTGCCAGCCATTTTGTGTCATGATTCATATAATGATAATTGCCCTCGGTGTGATATGTATCACAAGACTATATCCATAAATAAACTGAAAAAAGTACAAGTTAGTCCCAAACAAAAGTCTCTTTTAATCTAATGTAGCAGATGGTGATTTGTTCTTGTTTGTATTTGTGCCATTCTTTTAAATATTCACTAAACAATTATTAGATGCATTAAAATAAGGGGCCCCAAGTGGCCGAGTGGTCTAAAACGCTTTCCGTTACGGATCACTGCCATCTCACCTCTGTCTGCGTGAGTTCGAGTCTAGGATTCGGCGAATGTGGATATGTGAGAAAGCTTGCCAGTAGCTTCTCGTGGGTCGGTGGTTCTTTCCGGGGATTTCCCGGTTTCTTCCTCCACCATTAAAACTGGCTGCCATGTATAGCCTATCGTGTGCTGAAAAATGGCGTTAAACCCCACAACAACAACAACAACAACAACATTAAAATAATTTTAAAACAAGTTTATTATCATATTATGCAGAGATGTACTTGCCACTTGCAAGTAAATGAGGGTGCCTTTATTTGATAGTTCTACAGTAAATGTAGATTGTTCTATCAGGTGTCACTGTTAGGTACATGTACATTACAATTATCATCTCAGGTGTCACTGTTAGGTACATGTACATTACAATTATCATATCTTGATATGGCCCACTCAAGACAAAAATAAAAACATCATTCAAGATCTGGAAATGAGACCCCACATATGCAGCTATAAGTTTACTGCCCAAATATACATGTTTATTGAGTAAAACTGCCCAAATATACATATGTATGGAGAAAAACTTCCCAAATATACATGTGTATTGAGTAAAACTGCCCAAATATACATGTGTATTAAGTAAAACTGCCCAAATATACATGTGTATTGAGTAAAACTGCCCAAATATACATATGTATTGAGTAAAACTGACCAAATATACTTGTGTATTAAGTAAAACTGCCCAAATATAGATATGTATTGAGTAAAACTGCCCAAATATACATGTGTATTAAATAAAACTGCCCAAATATGCATATGTATTGAGTAAAACTGTCCAAATATATATATGTATTGAGTAAAACTGCCCAAATATACATGTGTATTGAGTAAAACTGCCCAAATATATGTGTATTGAGTAAAAATGCAAAGGATATGAATCCTGTGTGGTAATGTTTTGTTTTGTGTTGAATTCTTTTATCCTAGGACAGTAGTTCTCAAATTTTTTTTCACAAACCACTTGAACATTGTTGAGGGTCTTGGCAGACCACTTAATGATCTTAATTTCATAGTTAGCTAACAATTGTGAAGCACTTTGCATAAAAGTGTTACTTATAAAAAAAAACTTAATAAAACTTTTCTACAAACACACAACTCATTTTAATCTCAGTAGTCTTTCCTTTCTAATGCAATGGATGAGCCTATTTTTTTTATAGCAAAGTTCAGGTTCTCAATTATTCCACTTTTTATGGACCATCTGAATGGAGCTCATGTACCCACCAGTGATCTGCATACCAGTTTGAGAACCTCTGTCATAGGAGATCTCGTGCATAAAATGCTACATGTTAAAGGATGTTGACTGTGCTTTCTTAATAAGAATTCCTTTATTAGATATATCCAAGTCACAGGTAGGCATTTGCTTATAATTGGGGGGGGGGCAGAATATGATATACACTTTTACGGGATGTATATTAATAACTAGGTTTTTGCATGTGATAAGCATACAAATGCAGAAAATTTTCAGGTGGAAAAATAGATATTGACCAGAACTAATCAAAATCTTAAGAGAATAAAATTTTCTGAATTTACAGAGTATGTGTATGCATATATATATATATAACAGGTAAACAGAAATGGTATGCTTATATTTAATCATTCAGGGATTTTTTATTCATGGCTATTTTTATTGTTTACCTACATCAGAATCTCTTTGTAGGTTCTAAAGAAAGTGTGAGTACTGTATGCATTTGACCGAGTAAACATTCAGACAAATTTCAGCATTGGTACAAATTTTGCACAAGTAAATATTTGTACAAATTTCAGCATTGGTACAAGATCTGCACCAGAAAGCCAGAAGTTATTGATGGATGAAACCTTTTTTCTCACACTTTAAGTTTTTAGTGCTGTTCTTCCATTCTTAACAGCAAAATCCCAAATTGAAACAACACACTTAATGAAAAATCACCCATGCTGCCAATGCTTTAAACACAGGGTAAGACTGATCACATGATCATGTAAACATGGGCATAGCCTTCACTGCGATAATAATGACTGCTGATGTACATAACTGCTGCAAACTGAAAATTTTTGCTTCTGACAGAAATGTATTTCCATTGAAAAATATAACTTATTTCACATACAGAAATGAAAAAAGGAGCCTCTTGTACAATGATACAAATCAGTAGATGCTTTGTATTGGCTAATATCCACTTTTACATGATCATATGACCAGCCTTCGCTGTGTTCAAAATGTCGACAGTACAGGTCAGTATTTACTAGAGGGATTTAGCTTATAGAAAAGTAAGAAATTGTTGTAATATATATTATTCTGATGCAGACTTTCTTACAGAAGATGAAATTAATTTAAAATATCAACTATGTCAAATGCTCATAATTATAACAAACACCTTTAAAACCTGCAAAAAGATTTTTATGAAATCAAACAATAACAGTCCAGTAACAAATAACTCCAAGCTAAATCCCTAAGGGATCATTTTGTTGTAAGGGCCTTTCTTGTTGGCTTGATTCAAAGGGATAGAAAGTGAACAAGAAAAGGTTTACTCTTGGATGGTTTCTATCGTTTTGCTTAGGTTTCATTCTGCGGTTATGCTGTATCAATAGTTTAGTGGTGTTGTGATACTTAATCATGAATTTAAAAAATGATTATAAAGCCATTTTTATTCAGACTACATTATTTTGAAATGTGTGGCATATAATCAACCAAAAACCAAGTTTCATCCCCATTATTTTTATTTTACAGGTTATAGTGGTTGGTTTCTTGCATATTGTATACAATATAAATTTATTTACTTTTATTTTTACCTACACAAGCAGCTATGCACAACATGTCTTTACCACTGCACTCACCATCAGCAACTTTATTTTTCCAAATTAAAAATGTTTGCACTAACAGAACAAGGTTTAGTTTGAAATTTGTAAGGTTTAAAGGATTCAATAATCATCAGCTAGATAATAACTGTGCCAGGTAAATACTTTCAAAGATGGAAAGTTGGTTGTGATAAATAATGGACCACAGTTTGACTATAGAATACAGAAAATAAAGACTTTTGTAATTTTTACCATTTTAAGTTTAATTTGAATCTTAATTAGTATATAGATTACCTGCAGATATTTTCATAGTGAAAGTACTCATTCACTTTTATGTGTTGTAAACTTTTTGAGGATATGGGGAAATTAAGGGATGATAATGTATGTCAGTATGATGTATGCTTATTCATTAATTTTATTTGGAAGCAGATCTTGTTTAGCTGTCTTATGGTCATATGCATCGTCAAACCTATTTATATTTTTGCTGCAGGGGACAGCTGTAGCCCAAATGCCTCCATGGATGATGTATCTGAATTCAAAAATGAGTAGTTCCAGTGCTCACTTCAATGTCAAACTTTTCATTTCCAAGCTCATTGTCAATGCATCTGAGGTTAGTCAATGTTCTACTGGCCAAGGTAATTCTGATGGAAGTGAATATAAACTAATGTTTCACTTGCACTGATTAAAATCAAAGACCTCAAAAGTAAATTCATCTTGTTTAATTTTAATAAAATTTTACTTAATCATCTTAGTATTCTTTTTATCAGCATCTTATTTGAACCATTTATCAGTAATATGTTGCCTAGAGACGTCTTGGTTTCATCGTTGTCATGGTTACATTGTTTTGCCTTATTTCTTTCCGGGTAAATTTTTACGGCTCATTATTATATGTAAAGTTGTAAATTAACCCATTTATACAAATTTGTTAGAAAAGATATTCTGTGCTTTATATTCATGGGACGTTCATTTAAATTTATGGTTATATTTATTTCTGGGTGTTTGATCTCAGCAGGTACAAGGTCTAACAGAATAACAAATTGAATACAATTCTAATTCAAGAACAATTTTTTACAACCAGTGACCTGTCATTGTGCATGTCAACAGTCAATGACAGTCAGATATGAAATAATTGACACAATGGTGGGTGGAGTCAACACCATTTCATCAATTCTTAATTGGGGTGAGCTTTAGGATCTTTTCCACTCTCTTTTATTTACAGATATTTCAGCCATATGCTAAGTTCTGGCTGCGTCCACTGTGTCAGCTGATCTTCAGCAGTTCACTGAGTGGTGCAGGAATGAACTACTTCATTGTGGACCTTGTGGTCACTATGTTATCCTGGCATAAGACTGCAATACCTCAGGTCAGTAGCTTTTCACTAGACACAGGTCAGTATTTTGTCACTAGATGCAAATCAGTATTTTTTCACTAGATCCGGTGAAATATTTTGTCACTAGATGGGAGTCATTTTTTTGGGCACTAGATCCAGGCCATATTCAGGATTAGCAGGTTACAAGTCCAAGTCCTTCCATAATAATTGCTGCTTTGTCCTTGAAGAGGACATTTAACATTGAACAAAGCATTTACCTGTGAGCACAGCATTTATCCATGAGCAGGGCATATAACCTGGAAGAATACATTTAACCATAATTACTCCAGTCAACTTGGACAATAACGGACATCAACATCCCAGGGTTAACCTTTGCTATTGTCACATCCCATCTTTGGGGGATTATATGCTGTGCTCCCTCAGTATAACATGGTCTGAGGCAAAAAGTGACCTGTGCTAGAAGTCAGATCACCTTATAATGAGGTGTGCTCCAACATGGCTGTGCCAGAATAGTGCAGTGTTCTAGTGTTTAGAGTGTCAGCCTCATAAGCAAGAGGTCTCAGGTTTGAATCCCGGCCAAGCCATCCTAAGTTTTAAAAAACAATGGCACCAAGAGCTACCTCGCTTGATGCTCAGCATTAAGAACTTGCTTGAACTGGACAGGTAGTGGTCAAAATAAAACTTGCAATGGAAATATTCAGACACTCTCACTTCCATGAGTCTTCCTACCTATGGAAGAAATAGAGTGGTGGTAACATGACATTACAGGGTGGAAGTCTTCCAAGTTGAAGTCAACAGCCAGGGCAGAGGGGTTCCAAGGCCACATGTTTGAGACTAGGACAAGTCATATGGTAACATGGATATGGGTTGTGATCTACAGCCTTTGGAGGGATGGGCACCACCAGGTTGCAGCTGCCCATGATATGCCAGAGATGACCAAATGACAATTGATAGAGTTCTTATACCCGATAGGTTGCATCCTGGGTTACCAATTAACATCCCATGTGGCATCAAAAAGGAAATGAGAGTGAATGGACAGAAGCTGGGCACAGTGGCAAGCTGTGATGAAGGTTCAAAACCTGAGTGTCTCTTCAGCATTGCACAGACAACAGCTGCACTGGCTAGGGTGAAGTCCATTGAGTCAGAGATCAAGCTTAGGTACTCCCTCATCATGTCCATATTCGTGTATACATGTAGACATGGACCTTGACAGCAGAACTAGGGAGAAGAATCCCTGCCATAGAGATGACATGTTATCAAAGGATCCTGAATATCTCATACTTAGACCACATCTCTAATGCATTAGAAACCAAGGTAGAATTGGAACATAGAAGATCTGCTCACTGCTGTAAAGAAATGCAAACTAAGATGGTATGGTCATGTCTTATGCACATCCAGCCTGTCAAAGACAATCCTACAAGGCACAGTGAGAGGAAAGAGAAAATGAGGCAGACAGAAGAGATGGGAAGCGAACATCAAAGAGTGGACAGGAATGGACATTGCAAAGTTGCAGAGAGCAGTGGAGAACGGCTAAATGGAGAGAGATTGTCACAAAGTCATCAGTGGTGTCGTTGTCACCACTGAGATTAAGGGGAAAATGAGAATGAGAAATACCAAGAAATAACCAAAACAGAATTGGGTATTATTATTAACATAACGACAAAAGCTAACAGCTGAGAAACACAGTATTGTTAAATCCCAAATAATCCTAGAATTACAGACGCAAATCCTAATGATTAAAGTTTTGAATAAACTTTAGTGGAAATTCAAATTAAATCCAGCACTGGAAGTGTTGATGTGCCTGTGGTGACTCATGTAGTGGTGATGTGCCAACAGTCTTTTGTTGGATCACAATAAAACAACCCAAGAATATATCCTTATTTAAAAATTTCACTATAAATTCAAGTATCTCTTCCAAGAATGTTATTTTTGATGATCACTTTGTATTTCCAGTGAATAAATAATTTGAATAAATAAAATTCCAGCCCAAATGAACTACTGGACACAACAATGATAGAACTGATTCTGCTCAGATCTTAAAGCACGAATGAATAATTTTTAGAAAAAACAAGATATATAATCTTCTGCTAGCCCTCAGGTCATAATAGCATTTTCTAACAAGAACTATAACATAATAGAAAATAACCTTCTAGAAGGTTACTAATGTTTTCAAATTAATATCTTATTTATAATTAGAATATAAAATGTGGTAAACACAATGACCTTGACTCAGGCCAAGATAATAATTCTAATAGTTTACCGATTCTCATAGGAAATATTTGCCATGAATTAGTTGTTTACAGAATTAAAAAAAAAGATTCAGGTCAAATGGAAAATGAATTTGTTTCTATAGAAGGTCAAGTCCAGCATACAATTTTCCATAGCATATAATGAAATAAAAAAGGTAAATAAAATGCTAACAAACAAACAATGCAAATTAAATATACATTACAGAGGAATCACTTTAAACCTTGATAAAAGGAAAAGTTGTTGCATTGTGAACTCTCAGAGATTTTTAACTTGAAACATTCTATTTAAAAAAATGTTGGCAAATATTAAATGAGCAACAGAGATTAATTACATGACTTTTACTCTGTGCAAATTCATAATTATTAATGTTCATTTATCTTTGTTTTTTATGCGTGTTCTTTATGTTGGAGCTGATTTTAATGCCAATTAAACCAATACAAATCAGATAAAAATTCCAGTTGCTGGTTTAAGTAAAAAAGAATAGGTAACATATAGACTCATTTCAGATAATTACAGTAAATTTAAATGTCTTAAGTAATCCTACATTATAGAGTTCACTTTAAAAATCAGGGTTTACTTAATTGTATACAAACCCTACCAATTAAAATTGACTGATACACCTGATTGATCCACAGATACACCTTCAGGTGACATTCGTTAAGTTAACAGTTATGTTGACATATGAAATCTGTTGTATAAACATTATTTAATGAGAATGTAGTTATTTTTACATTGACCTTCAGGACAATGCAGAAGAGAAGGCCATGGCCTCCAGACTGGTTCAGTTTCTGATTGCCAATGTGTACCATGAGTCCCGTCCTGTGTTCAGAAACAACTTGGAGATGTTGAAGACAACCCTGGAGTGCTGGAAAGACAGAGTGGACATTCCCTACCAGTAATATTATAGTCCATCTTTCCATAACAGTCATTTCCAATCAACATCCCTCTCTCGTATCCAAGTAATCCACTCCCTTTCATTTAATCTTTATAGTTTGTTTAAAATCAGCAGCCAAAATTGACTAGTAAATTGAGTGACTAGTTTTGAGTTGCCATTGTACTTTAAATATGAAAAATAGAAAACTGTGTCTTCTGTTTAACACGCATAGGAGGAAGTTCCTGAATAAGATGTATTCCGGAACCACATATTTCTTAGCTGGTGCTTTTTTTTTACATTTTGATATTTTGCATTTGGTCTTAAACTCTGCATCAGTAAGGTAATCCTTTATCAGATTGGTATGTACATATGTTAACCATACTTGGCCATGCATCATTACACCAGTCATTGTGTTGTACACTTCCAGACTACTGTGCTGTAACATTTCTGGTCCCCAGTAGACTGGTTCCCATTGATTTCTCTGATGTGAGGATAAAATTGATAACAATATTGGCTATTTTGTCTTTAAAAAATAATAAAAATCTTTAATTTTTTAAAAGTTATAAATTTCAATTATAAAATAATATACCTGGTAGATTGTCTTTAAAATGGTATTTTTTTTTTTTCGTTCTGGCAGTAGACTCACATATACGGCAGATCTGTGAAATTGTAAAGATCCTCATTTATTATGTTTAGATCTTAAATTTTTCATCAAATGCATCACCCAATCATAGCATGTAAGGGTACAGCCACATCCTTACAAGTAAGATGCTTGTCATGTTTTGGGGCTTGTTTTTTAGCGACACAAGTGCTGTAAGGTCAGGTGCTTGTCTAGGTGGAAGTCAGACTTGAGTCATTTCCCCATAGATGGATTGGTGCCAAATCCTTTAAATTATCAGTAACTTAATCCATTCATGCCTGGTCAGCATTCTCATTACAAGGTTTTGCAAATACCAATCAACTTTGTGCATTTCATAATTTGAGCAGTTACTTGGAGCTTTCACACCTTAGGGAAGTATGCTCCGTCAATTTTCCTTCTGTCTAAATTTTGCCTATCTTTTCGTAAATTAATATTTTGATTAATGTTGCTGCTGTTGAAAGGGATTCACTAGGGATTTCATCTTCAAGGGTCTTATATGTGTGAGATACTCCTAAACAGGTCAAACCCTGTACATTTGAAAGGAGAGCAGGATGTGTCTCCATCTATGGTAGTCATGATTACTGGCAGGTGATCCTTCAGCAGGAGGGGACCTTTATGTAGTCTTAAAGTGTAATGAAGACAAAGTTTCAATCACCATGAAGATCATGGGTGGTCTGTGGGATCTTGTAAACTGGTGGTGCAATGTTGAAAAGACCTAATAGATGATGGGATTCTTTGTCTAGGCATCAACTCTCCATGTGGAGTATCTACACCACTGAGGCAGTTTTCAAGGGCTGTTCTAGGGGGAGACTAACTCAAAACAAGGGTTTAGATCAATACTGAGATGAAGGAAGTGCTGGGAGAGAATGAGATGGGATTTATCAGTGTTGATAAAGACACGAGACAAAATACAGTTGGAAATAAGTATTTAATGTCTTGCTTCACATCTTCCTCAATAATTTGTAAGTCCATAAACATTGACTGTGGCATTTCTGAAGGTTTGTGAGAGCATTAGGTTAACAGCAGCTTTACGACTCGGGTTGCTGAATTTTTGTCGGTTTTTCCAGATAAAACATTTGTCACTTAGCTACATCCATGAACAACGTCAGTGAAATCACCATAAATGCAGTGTGCACTCTTGTATTCAAATGTGAAAGATGTCAGCCTACAATTACAGCTATATCCACGAGCATTTCTATGTGAACTTAATTAAGTGCAGACTGTTTTGAGTTTCAACTTGCAGAAGTATTTGTCATATTGTTATATTCATTTAAAAGCAGGCCTGCTTTGTATTTAACATTAATTATGTCTTTCGTATCAAATGAAATGGGGTGGAATAAAGAAAAGTTAATAGGCATGCGAATCCTACCTGCATAAGAGCTAGCAGCTACAGTCGTGTGTCAGGATCAATGTAACACTGTTTTTAATATTACTAGGTAAGTAATATAATTAAACTACTTAAATAAGCCTACTCATTCACAACTCGGATCAAAGATAGTAAGACAACCAAGCAAAACTAGTACTTGGTGAATAAAAAGCTTTGTTTCACAGACACAATCCATTTGGGAGAAGCAAGTTCCTGAATTTTTAGTGAACTTAAAATTCATTCCTGAATTGGCACTCAGAGATTTCCTCAAGGTTGAGAAGTAGATTTACTGTTACTTGCAATGAAATCACAGTATCAGTATTTTACTAATAGAACAATTTTTAAAATCTAGTTTTGATGTTGACGGCTGTTTTACAAAACAATTGTCCATAGTTTTTAATAAAAGGAATCTTTTTTTTGTTGTGGTTCAAGAAAAATTAAAACCAATGATGTAAGAAACATTGTTTATGTGTATACATGATGGTATTGAACCCTCTTGGAAAATGTTAACTATCTTTCAGAGGTTAGGTATCTTGAAAATAAGGTAATTTACACAAAAGACAAGTAACTTAAGTTGCAAAGCTCTTGATTGAGAACTGTTACCTTGCAATTATAAAATGAGTATTCAGTCATTAAACAGCACTGTTAACATTCCATCCTACCCAGATTCCTGTTTTTCTGCATGTCAAGTGCAGATGGCATCCCCTTCTTAATATTTATTTTAGGTCCCTTAGTAACTCGCACCCTTCCTTATAATGCAGTCTAATATTTTGGACCCCATTATGAATTAATTGTCGAAGGATATGTGTACTGCTACACCCTTTCAGCCTCCCCAACAGTTGTATTCCTGAAAGAGAGTGTACATCTACTCCAGTGGTTTCTGATGGTTGATGGGATTTGGCACTAATCGCTCTGTCCAGGGGGAGACAACGTAGTCTGTGGAAACAGATAATCCTGTAGCACTTTTTTGTTGCGAAATCAGGCCAGAAGACATGGTGTGCATGTCGTTTACTTTCAGAAGTCTGGATTTGTGGGGTAGTAGATGTACAGCCATTGTATTATGATCCAGCAAGTATTATCGAAGAATCCTAGTTTACTTCGAGAATTGTTGCTTTTTTGTCTTGACATGTTTTTTTGAATTTCAGAAGGTCCTCTTCATATTCTCTCAGTTGGTACTTGTTTATAAATCCTAAACATTATCAGCTCCTGTCATGAATTTGTTGCTGTCATGTAATAAGATTGTTCTTTATTGTGAGAGGACATGTGTTCAGTCCCAAAGTGCAGTAAATTTGCTATTCTTTGGGTGGATGCCAATTTTGTGTGGAGTTTGTGGTTGCTACAAACCATAAATTGTAAGATCCCTTACTACTTAACAAATTCAGTCTCTGACTAGCTGTCATTTTTTCATCATCCACAAAAACTGGATAACCACAATGTAAATCATAGGCTGTTAAAACCCAAACTTGTATATCTTCTTCTTTAAAAAACATAAACTGTATTGATTTCAATTAAAATATGTTACAAAATATTTGGAAATGTTGAAATGTTAAATTTGTTTCCTGACTTTCATTTGAATAAAACTTGAGGATGTTTTACACATATTATGTTTTAAGTACAGAATGGATTATTAATTTATTCCACATTTATATCTACAGAGAAATCTACAAGCATTTGAAGCCACCTAGTAATGACTCCAGTTTGGCCACTAGCATCACTGGTGTCCAGACCTTAGGGGTTGTTATATCCTGCCAGTTTGGTCCTTATGGCCCATCAGCCCCAGTGGACCGAGAAAAGTAAGTGCAGAGAGATGCATATGATATATTTAGACAATCTGTTCATTGTTTATACAATCTGTTGATGCTAATCACCTTTTTTATTTCTAGTAAGCTGATCGAAAGCACTTTTGACTTTTGAGACCATTAAAAGACATGTTCATTCTAGTTCATTATTATAAGGGTCATAGACAAAAAGAGCTTATGGGATGGCATACTGTCCAGCATCTGGCATCCATATGGCATACATCTGTCTATTAGCACTAGTTTCTTGTTGCCATTCTCCTAAACTACTGGGAGGTCTGTTTTTGCTGCTTATCCTAAACTAATGGAGGTTTGTTATTGCTACTTATCCTGAACTATTTGGAGGTTTGTTTTTGTTACTCGTCCTGAACTAACTTGGAGGTTTATTATTGCTTACTTGTCCTAAACTACTTGGTAGTTTGCTCTGAAGCTTTACACACGCATTCATCCCATGTCTGGTTAGTCATTAGTGAAAACAGTTCCACTCAGACATCAATATTTCCACCACAGCTTGAACATTTTCATAGCTACTTCTCCTGATTAAATGGTCATGTCAGGGTGGAGTTTTTCATTAAAAGAGTTCTTGGTCTTAAATGAATATGGTACCAATCCGTCATCCAGTTTTTGCCACCATGGAAATCCTGTTGTTGCTGCTTCTTCTGAATGGAAAGTCATATCCATGTGGGATTTTTGCTAGAAGATATATTATTATGTCTTATTATTATGTCTTATTGATCCTAAATAAGAATGGTACCAATCTGATCTCCAACATGGCCACCATGGTGGTCATCTTGAAACTCTTGTTATCACTACTCCTGGATCGATGGTCATACCAACATAGGGCCTTCACCAAAGACTTCTAATGATGTCAAAATTGTGCTCATCTGACATCAAATACGGACACCATGGCACCATCTTGAATATCTTGTTATTGCTACTGCTTCTCAGTGGACAGTCCTATTGACATATTTCACTCCAAAAATGTTTCTAATGATGTTCCAAATGAGAACGGTGCTATTTACATCCATTTTGGTCACAACAGTGGTTAATTTGGAAATGTTGGTATCATTCAAGACTATCAGAGATGATTTTAGCACTCAGCAGAGTAAACAAAGAAATGGTCTTACCTTGGATTGCTGGAAGTTCCTTTCAGCCAGTAGAGATCGGCCCCTTTGAGGGACTTTTATCAAGCTGTATTTTTTTTTTAGCTTTAAGAACTTTAAAATGTGCTCAGGAATGCTGAGCTGGTTGCATAAAGTGGTGTTCGAGGTGGTGGAAGCTGAAGGACACAGGAAACCAGACTTTTGATAATGTACTTTTCATGTACTGGAACCAGGAATTGAATCTGGACTGCAGAGCTGTTAAGAGATCATGTTACTGCAGCACTGTTCCATACATTTCATATTTATGAAACCATTTTCAGAGAGTTCTTTCTGTGAACCCACATCTTATGGCATACAAAGAAAGGTAAGGGCTAAAAAGGGTAAAATCCTAGAGTACCCAATAAAAATATAAAGCATAATTTTCTTAAAAGTCTAAGACTTGGAACATAATGAGATGCATCCCCGGCAAGAAAGGTTACGTTTGTTACTTGCCTCTTATGACATGCAGGAGGACACAATGGGTCTATTCCTCATTTCAGAGCCTGCAGGCAGTATAAGATTACACTGTGTAACACAGTTTTTTTTCCTGGGTAGTCAGTGTCATTTTGTAATTGCTTATTCCTAAAAAGTGTAGAAAATGGCTATTATTCCCCACAAACATTGCTTTTGTGACCAGGACAGTGATATTTTGAAATTTACCTATTTCCAGTGAGAAAACGGGCGAATTTGTGTCTTTTTGTTCACACAAAGTCAGAAAAAACAACATATAAATCAAAATTAACATGGATTTATACTAAAGTAATACAAAAATAACCATAAAAGATTTAGAAGTGAGTAGTTTTATCAAGATTTACGATTATACTGTAAATCACTTTCACAAATCAGTCCCCAAAAGTAGTCTCCCATCATGTTCTCATTATACTGTCCTTGGTAGCTGCGTTCAAAGTCCAGTATATCCTGGTGGAAGTGCTCGCCTTGCTCCTACAAGTACGCTCCCATGTTCTCCTTGAAATTATCAAGATGAGCATCAAGGATATGGACTTTTTGAGGGACATCCTGCAGCCCATTGTGCCGAATTCTTCACCAGAGTCTCAACCAGCTGCACATAGTTTTAGCCTTGTGATTGCCCAGGAAGCCCCAAACCCCTGCAACAAAGCTGTTCCAAGCCACTTTCTCCTTACTAGTGAGCTTCTTGGAGAATTCATTGCACTCCAGGATCTTCTTTATCTATGGTCTGACAAAGACACCAGCTTTGACCTTTGCCTCAGACAGCTTAGGGAAGAAGTCTTGAAGGTTGCCAACTTATTATCTAGAGCTCTGACAAATTGTTTCATAAGGCCCAATTTGATGTGCAGTGGTGGCATAAGCACATTCCGGGGGTCCACTAGTGGCTCCCACCTGTGGTAGTGCGCCTTGGTGTCCTTGCTGTCCCAAAGGCAAAGATAGCAGGGAAACTTGGTAAAACCACCTTGGAGACCCATCAGGAATGCCATCATTTCTAAGTCTCTGATGACCTCCCAGCTGTACTCATCATACCTGAAGGCGTCCAGAAAGGTCTTGATTCTGTTGTAATCCTCTTTGAGGTGCACCGAGTGAGCCAGGGGAAGACACGGTTACATGTTCCCATTATGGAGCAGCACAGCTTTGAGGCTCCTGGATGAGCTGTCAATGAAGAGGCGCCACTCATTCTGGTTACAGGAGATTCTGATTGCATCGAACAGACTGGTTACATTGTGGCAGAAGCAGAGCCCATCTTGATGGGTGAAGAAGCTGGAAAAAGCTTGGTGACGCTTCCTCTGATCTGTGACTTGCACACTTTCATCCAACAAGTTCCACTGCTTGAGCCAAGACATCAAGTCATTGAGGTCTTTCTGCTTGGGGTAGTATGGGTTTCTCTCCTCATCTCCACCTCTGAAATTGTCATCTGGATCTACAGTGTCTTCCTTGCTCTCTGACTTGCTGCCCTCTTCTAAAGACAGCTGCTGTCTCTATGGAGGAGTGAGTATGGGGAGCTCAGGGCAGTGTGGCACAGGGGCAATGGATGAAGGAAGGTCCGGATACGCAATAGCAGGTGCTTTCTTGCCAGTCCAGTGTTTGGAAGGGTTCACCATGTAGAAGTAGCAGTTGCTTGAGTGGTCAGTGGATTCCTGCCAAATTCTTGGGATAGCCAACTTCATGGCTCTCTTTTCCCTTCTGTACCATCCTACAAAAATACATTTATTTCACCCATGACTAATGTGTAAGAGATTCTTGCAACATTTTTCATATATTTTTTCAATAACATTAAAAATTGTACAACATTTTAAAACTAAAAACTTCTACAATTTTAAAAATTTTAACAAATTTTTTATTACAATAAATTCCGAGCAATAATTGTCCATCTTACCTTCCAGAGTTTTTTTTGCAGTGCTCACAGGTGAAATGAGTTGCTCAGGGTTTGTCTTGACAGGCATGCTGAAATAGGCCTTGTAGGCCTCACACATCTTAGCAGATGCTTCCACGGAGTACTTTTCGCTCTTGTCTTGATAAATTGGCTGCAAAATACGTCTGCCGGATGCTTGCAACCTCTTGATGCCATCTCAGAAAAATGCAGATATGTATCCACTTAGGCAGCTGGAACTAAACTGAACTGGTGGGCTTAAGGCCCCTGTATTTATACTACTATTTATATTACTGGAAAGTTCTAGAAGTTATTCCAAGTTACTCAGCACTGAATCTATTTGGAATGTTCTGGAAAATAGGTAAATTTCACAATATCACTGTCCTGGTCACAGAAGCAAAGTTTGTGGGGAATAATAGCCATTTTCTATACTTTTGAGGCATTAGCAATTAGGAAATAACACTTATATATCATCAAGATCTTGGATGAATTTGAACATGAACGATATATATGGATATAAATGGGGCATTCTTGCATATGATTGAGCTTTTGAAAACTTGAGGCTTCAGTTGTTTTTATCAGATGTTGATCAAATTTTGTTGATAAGCTTATTTTTTTCCTACATCAGATAAACAACTTGTAAAAGATCTGACAAAGAAAATGACAAAGAAAATGACAAAGTGTTTCTGACAAAGAAAATGACAGCTTGACATATAAGGGACAAAAAAATACAACGAACTGACATCAAACTATGCACTCTTGAAAGGGATTAACCATCACTTTCTTACAAAGATAATTATTAAACTCATAATCTGAAAAGGAGAGGAAGCCTGCCTTTGGGTTCAAATGCCTAATAAAAGGAAAGTACAAGCCGAATCGATTAAATATAGTTTAGGCCCCAGTGATGGAAAGAATGGAAACAAGTTCACCCTTTCCAGATTAAAAAAGATCAGTCCCAATCAAAATTATTCTGTTCATAATATATTTATTAAAAATACCACATTTGTAATGCAGACCTGAGGAAATTACATACAAATATAAAGGTCATTGATATTTGGACCATGGAGGGTTACCTCACTGGGCTGCTAGCTTCCTCCTAACTGGGGGTTCTTGAGGAGTCCACATATAAAAAACGAGTATATTAAATTAAGGATCAGAAATCTGTTCATAATCATGGCTTTTTATTTGCATTATTGAATTTGCTTCAGCAAGAACATAGTTATGTTAAAAATCCATGTCTTGGTTTATAAATTACAGAGAATTATTGCTTAAAACTTGACCACATTTTAAATTCCTAAGTATTTTCAAGCAAATTTTTGGTTCAGTAATTTGTCAGTTGATAGTGTTACCATATTACCAAATAATACCCCAATATGCTTTGTCATGAAACCCTTATTAAGAGTAAAGTACAGCCTTGAAAAAAATAATTGGCTAACTGATCCTGTCTGATCTAATAGTGGTTATCAAACCTGCACCCTTCTGGTCATCAGTCACATGCCTTAACCAATTCAACTTTAGGGGTTTGAGTGGTTTACAATATGATGCCTTAACCACATAGCCACTACAACTTCACAGGTTCAGATGTTTCCAGGTTATGACTTAATTGGTAGAGCCCCAGCTGGGGTAAGGACAAACAAGGAAATCTATGATGACTGCATAAACATGGTTCACACCATCATGAAAAACGGTTGAAATTTTGTAGTTACCTTGAAAAGTACTTGAATCATAGGTCAGCTCCAAAAAGTACTGAAAAAGTGGTTGAAAAGGAACAGTAGTCTTTGAAAAGTGCTTGAATTTCTAAACAGATGTATTGCATTAGAAAGGATCAAAAGACTTTGCAATGTGCTGAAATTTCTACAGAAATATATGGCACTGAAAGACACCTATTATTGAAATAGATATCACAAAAGAATTAAAGATACATTTAAAAGAGTAAGAAATTTGATCATCCTGAAATTGTATTCACCTACAATCACTCAAAAAGGTAAAAAGTTGCTTGCAGGAAGCAGTACAATTTTTTATTTAGTTACAGTTAATGAAGAAATGCAATAGAACTAGTGCTAAGTGCAAAACCACCTGGAAATGAAAATGTGTACGCATTTGACCTTGGCTGTTAAGTCCCCACCATTAGTATACAGAGCTAAGTAACCTCTGTAATTGACTAAATGAGCATTGAGATCTCATGGCAGGTGTGAAAAACATACAAAACATGAATTCAAAATATATTTTGCCTAATCATGAACAATTCTAGGAGTTATAAACACTGGTAAATAAGAGTGTTCATGACATTGAATGCCTAGAAGGGAATAACTGGAGTAGGAAATCCTTCTAATGCTCTAAAATTTTTGTTATTTTTATTTTTTCACAAGTTTTATTATAATTACAACACTAATGAAGTTTGAAAATTTCACAAGTTTAGAATTCAAGTTAAGTTTCATATACATACATACATACATACATACATACATTTTCTAGAGTAAATATATAATTTGTAATTATTCATGTAAAACTTTAATAAACTGTTTCAGCCCTTCCATAGAACCCTCAAGCTGGTCGCAGAAAACCCACAAGTTTTTCTATTTGATTTGCTATGGATTTCCCTGACAACATTTCTGTGGGTCTGTGTGTGTTAACAAAACATATTTACTTATCATGATGTTGCTAGATTTGCAACAATGGTCAGTGGTAAAGTCACTCACATATATGTATCATTTGGCTAAAGCATTCTCTTTGTTCATACATTTGTCTCTTTTAATTTCCCTTCCTCTTCCTGACTACTAACATGGTTTCAGTGTTTCAATGTCTTTTATATAAAAAACAACAAGATCGTAAGTTGATCATCCTGCATCTGAACTTTTTTTTGGGAAGAAATTCTTTCACAAAAATCTGCACTCATGCTCCACGCTAGACACTGGAAGTACCTGTGTGATTTCTCTCAAATAGATCACATTGGAGCACTGTCCTTTCAATGAAACTAGTTTTGTCAGTAATTGAGCTGTGGATAGTCCACATTAATTGTTGTACACAGTATACTGGAGAATCCTACAGTTCTTCTTTACTTTAAGGCAGCACTGATAATTGTGTCACTGTTCTCTCTTGGTTGACTGTAATGAGCAGTCATATGTGTTTATGTGATCGTTACGAAAATGTGACATGTCACTAACATCTTCAGGAAAAGTGTTAGGTTCCTACCTAGTGAATGCATTAGAAATCTCATGGTCCAGGAATCTATCACATATATTTGCATGAATAATCCATACACTACTGCATTGGCTAATAAGCTATTGTCTTGTAACAAACACTTCACTTCTGTCCCTTTGATGTGACCACTCACTGCAAAGGGCCCCAAATGGGGTGCATCTCTGAGGTACTCAGCTTCCAGCAATGTTAAGAATCCATCAACATGTTGCTTCATGGTAATGTATGGCAAATCTTGTCTGCAAACACCAGCTAAGGGTTTTTATTTTTCCAAAGATGTCACAAAGAAATTGCAGCAGAAACATGAATTTGTATGATGTCATGTTATGTTACAGTGAATTTGCCATGTTTCTGTCAGTCTAGGTATAAAGAGAGTTGAAGTTTGTTGTCCTTGGCTGTAATTTTGGTTTCACTTATCTTTGATCATTGGTGCAGGATGCTTCACTAATGCTGAATTTCCTAAAGTTTGTTGATCCAGGCAATACATACTTTTTGCTAATGTTGTTTTTTAATCATGCTTTTTGCAGAGTTCATAAAACAGCACTGAGGCCGCTGTCATACCTCAGTCACAGGAACATCTCTGTCCACTGTCTATTAAAAGCTGTAGCTTTCTTTAAAAGATAGGTTGTAGTTTTCATTATTATGCATATGCTTTAAGATCGTGAGTAGTGCTCTCTCAAACAGTATTATTATTGTCTCATCTAGGCATAAATAAGCTAATTAAAAAAAGAAAACATTCAGAATAACAAACAGCTTGACTGTAAGGCTAGAGTTTTTGAAATTTACAGCACTATTGTTCTATAAAGGATTCTCTGCCCCAGTTTGACCAGCTAACTGAGAGCAGTATAGCCTTCAGGCAGTTGAGCTGTAACAAGCTTAGTTGGTAACACCTTTATTGATTGACAAAGAAAGACTGTGTCAACTATACCCAGTTACATATGAATTAATTTAGTTGGCACACCTTTTTTGTATATCAAAGAATCGGTCTGTAAACTTGATGGTGACCATTGAATTTGCTTCGTTAAGACATTTATTTGACGGTTTCATGGATAAACAATCAGAGACAATTTGATATAACATTTTTGAACTTCTGTGAGTGATGTCAATTTGCTCAGTATGCACTGCACCAGTCCAAACTGCTGGTCATGTCCAGTAAATACAGGGATATGTACTCCAAATGTTTCATGAATGTAGGGCAGGGTTTGAAGATTACTCTTTTCACATTCAAATAAAATTTTTCAAACGCTTTTTTCAGGTTTTTCTCCAGCATTGCCAATTTCATGGGTCATAAATATAAAGCTGTGTATGCAGCATCAGCAGAGGTTGTAGGGATGATTTTCCAGTACTTGGCTGAGAAGGACAAGGAGACTGATGGGTCCTTTCACTCCCATGTCAACACTATGATGACTCATTTGCACCTAAGTAAACCAGACAATTTTATTGTTTGTGTCCACAGAATGATGAGGCATTATCCTGCAATAGTGGACAGGTAACTTCTGACCTTTTGTTAGTGGGAGACAAGGCATGCATGTGCCTACTTATCAGCAGAGTATTTCTGCTTTTTCTTTTCAAATAGGATTCCATACAATTCTGCATTTCCATTTCAAATAGAATTCCATACAATTCTGCATTTCCATTTTAAATAGGATTCCATACAGTTTTGCATTTCTCTTTCAAATAGGATTCCATACAAATCTGCATTTCCATTTCATATAGTATTGTATACAAATCTGCATTCCATTTCAGATAGAATTCCATACAATTATATAAGATTTTCATACATATAAAGGTGAGGTAAATCGGTTTAAAGATACCATCAGTCTAGTTTCCTGAGGTACCATTTTTGGTGGTTGGCATGGTTGGTACTACTCAATAATTCAAATACCCAGCAATGAGCCACTTGAATTCAAATATCCAGCAATGATCCACTTGAATTCAAATATCCAGCAATAATCCACAGTGAATTCAAATACTCAGCAATGAGCCACTTGAATTCAGATATCCAGCAATGATCCACTTGAATTCAAATATCCAGCAATAATCCACAGTGAATTCAAATACTCAGCAATGATCCCTTGAATTCAAATATCCAGCAATGATCCACTTAAATTCAAATATCCAGCAATGACCCACTTGAATTCAAATATCCAGCAATAATCCACAGTGAATTCAAATACTCAGCAATGATCCATTTGAATTCAGATATCCAGAAATGATTCACTATTCCAATAATCAGCAATGATCCACTTGAACAAAATCATGAATATTATAGTTAATATGTAGAATAATAAATGAATAAATAATATTTCTCCTGTGATATAACCATACTGAAAAGTAAACTTGTACCCTAACCTTAAGAAACTCTTAGCATGAGGGGGTTGGGGATGGGGCACATTTGTCCAAGTTTAAACCCACCCCTACTTCTGACACAGTGGTAAACAAAATGTGGTTCTGCAAACATTTATACAATCATATTTTTTAATTCTCAAGAGGAGACAAATTTTGTTTTCAATTTTTGTAATCCCAGTGACATGAAAAACATTCAACCTCTCCAGTGGCCTAAGTAGTTAGGGTGTCTGCCTCCTATGTTTGGGGTCATGGGTTTGAACCCCAGCTGAGTCATACCAAAGATTTGCAAAAATAGTACTATCTGCTGCCTCGCTAGGCACTCAGCAATAAGAGGTTAGTGTTAGGACTGGTCATCCTAGTGTCAGGATAATATGACTGGGTGGGACATGATGCTACATGTCTGCAGCACGATGCCTCAGTGCTAGACATTATAGTATTTTTTAAAGATGCGTCAAAAATCCAAATCACACACACACACACACACACAAATGAAAAACTTAATTAGGATATTTCTTAAGATGATATTTGATTGCTCTGTTAAAATTTCTTTTCCATTAAATTTAATTTTAGTTCATGTCTAGAATTTCTTAAATGTACATAAAATACTTATTGCACTGTTTCAGCACAGAACAGCAAATTGTCAGAGTGGCCTGGTATTTCCTTGTACCTGTTGATTGCTGGAAAACAGGATCATTTTCACTTCAAGATATATTAAACAAACTGTTTATTGTTTCTAGAAATTACATTATGTATTTTCCAAGGATGAACTTGGAAGGGGGAAGTAATGTCTTTGAGAACACTACTTTCATGGCTAACATGCCATCTTGTTCCAGTTTAGTTGAAATCTTTGTAAGGAAGAAAAAAATATGATGTTTAACATTTAGAAAAGGAACAAAACAGAAAATTGATAAGAATGAACCAAAAGTGAATGAAAGTACATGTAAGTAAAAACAAATGAATGAAACAGGAACTGAAATGAATTAAAAGAAACATGGGAAATAAAGCTGTTTGTGTTATTATCAAAAGACATGATTAATTAATGAAAAAATTACTCTGAGATATTTGGTTAAAGTGTATTCTTTCTTTCAGCTAGGTTATTTAGCCATACAGTAATTAAATTAAGCAATAATTTGAGATCTATATGCTTGTGACCTTTGATCCTCACTTGTATGCAGCCAGTAAGACAGTGCTTGTTATTATAATTGGCAAGAATTATTATTTCCTACACAGAATACATAAGATATATTCTTTGATTCCTTTTGTTTATGAAAAAGTAACTTTTTCTGCCCATTTTCTTTCCTTCCTTGATCTATTTATTTGTATCTGTCTTTACTATGCTAACCATTAAATGGCCCACTTTTGAAAGGACATGGGCCACTTGACTCACTCTGTGGTAAACCTAGATGCAACATTGCATTAATCCAGTGAGGTTGTTTGCAGTAAACAAAATGTCAGATTAATCTGACCATTACTGTGTATACTTATAAATCAAGTCGAGCTACAAAATAGCATAGACCCTGATCTGCCCATGCATTATATGGAAGCAGATCTGGGTTTGTGCAGTTTGCAATTGGACTCAACTTGTAAGTGTTGCGACTCTGTGGTCTTAAACTAAGCAACAGAAAAGAGTGAAAACCAACTAGTTTGGTAAAATTTAGCAAATAATTTACTACTCTAGAATACAGAGTGAAAATTTAGAAAGAACTTATAGTATTGTGAATTAAATCCCAAATAGTCCTAAAAATTCTATCACAAGTCCAAATATATGAAGTTTCAACTGAATTCTGGGGGCTCTAAGCGGTCTAAAGCACTCGCCATTCCAGATCACTGCCATCTCACCTCTGTCTGCAAGGGTGTGAGTCTTGGGCTTGGCTAACATGGGTATGTGAGAAAGCTTGCCAGTAGCCAGGATGTAGGTCAGTCTTTTCTATAAAATATTAAGTTATCAACATGTTCAGGAATTTCCAAGTGAAAAACTTAATGTCCTGGACTCAGATTATAGTAAACATGTTTACAATTATTATTGATCTGATTATTTAATCCTCTCATAGCTATGTATTATGATGTTGTTAAATAAATGTTGCTGGTCAGGTACACCATGACCTTGATTTTGGACAAAGTCGGATACAAAATACAGATGTTCATAACATAAAAATCTTTAGGAAATGTACATAAGTAAGTATATAAAGTAGTTTAAATTAGATTTGAATTAATTGAATTAAGATTTAACTGACACTATAACCAGCAGTGTTGATGTCACAGTAAACCATACACATACTGACTTATGAATTACATTTTGTATATAGTTCCTATAATAGAGATCATGTTACTTTTTAAATACATCCCTAATTATAAATTTAACATAACATTCACAAATCTAGCCTTTCAAAGCTAAATGTTTATCCTGTTTTTGTTTTTTGTTTATTTATTTAGTAACAAAAGTGCTTAAAGGTTGTCAGCTTTCCAAGGTAAAAGTCAGATGAGAGTAGACTCCCCTTAGATGGATTGGCACCAAATTCTTTTGGTTATCGTTTGCAACTTCCATTTGTGCCTGGTCAGCACATTCTTACTAAAGACATAACAAATGCCATTTGCTTTGTACCTTTTCATCAGTTCAGTAGATTCCTCTGAGCTTTATCATGTCCAAGAAGTATGTTTCATGTGTTTTCTATGAAAATCTCACTCTTCATTGTAGAAAAATTTATTTTACATTTCAGTTGGGTAACTTTGTCATATGAGAAGCTAATTAGTACCATTTCAATTGGTCAATAGTTCAAGTACTTACAGTTCATCTGAGTATTTGGCCTTTTATTTAGGTAAATGATACAGTGTGACCCCGCTATAGCACGCTCCGTTATAACATGAATTCGAATATAACACGGTCTTGGTATGGCTCCCGAAATTTCATATAAATGTATTTTTCTCGTACACGAAAAAAAATTCCTTTCTTAAAAATACGAAAAAGCAAAACAAAGTTTATTATCATTTTAGGGAAGAGATCGCGTATGAATAATACAAGACGATCGTGGTGTGGCTACTGAAATTTTATATGCATTTTTCTCATACACGAAAAAATAGTGTTTTCTTCTTAAAAGTACGAAAAATAACGTGTAAAAATTTATTCAGGAATCGTGCAGGGCTTCGCCAATGTCGCAAATTGCGACTTTTTTCCCTTATTGGCGGCAAAATATACCATCTGGCAATTTTTTTTATTGGTGACATTGTTGGCTGTATGTTTTGAGATATCCGCTGTTTTTCAAATTTACATTTCTGGTAGCAGAGATCAACTGGACGAGGCATTATCTCATAATCTATCTTTCGGATTTTCAGCCGCTCGCTAGTAATTAATATATTTACATAGACTGACATTTGTATGTGGATGGTAAGTAAAATTCCTCCTATTTTCACTCAGAATTAAATCCTTCAGAACATTCACATTTTCTGTAGTAATCCCTGTCATCAGACCAGAACACCTGCGTCTCTATCGTCAATTGACCCTTTCTTTAAATTTCTGATGCATGCGTGGAAGGCAGCATCACTCCACTACAATTAAATGTAAAAAAAACAACAAAAAAAACAAAACAAACAAGTTCTCACTTGTCTATTCATTAGGCAGGGAGGAACAGTAACTACAACTGACCATACGATGGCCAATTCACTTTTTAAAAAATGTACCCAGATAAAATAGTAGCTGAAATTTCAAAGAAAACATTACCTTTGAAGCACCAATTATTATGAAAACATACTAAGCAAATAGGAAAAAAAAATGAGTCTCAATCATGCAATACAATTTTTTGATGTTGCCGTCACAATAAGAAACGGGCATTTGTTTGGTTCTCCAAAGCTGTCCTTTAGCGGTGACTTCAATAACACATGCACTCTTCATCAAAGAAAGCCGACTACAATCTTCAATAAAAACAAAGAACCTTTCTTCAAAGGAAGTCATTACCGAACTTAAATAAAAGCAATGGAATCTGATGGATTGTTTCATTTTCCAATGTGACTGGAACATTTTTGCTTTGCTGTGAAAGTTTCCTTTTTACAGGAATAAAGTTTATGCTTACGAACTCTACCGATGGCGCTTAAAACGCAAACTTTTACCAACTTCGGACGTACTGAAAAGTAAATGTGCTTCATTATTCGTTACGTGATTGTGCTATTTTTTTTCCCACTGAATTCAGACCTATATGACCTGTGACAAAATTATTGAATATTTTAAATCTGTGTGTGTGCATATTTTCGATGGAATTACTTGTATTGTGGATTCAATGTATGTGACCTGATTCGCAGGTGAGTACACAGTGTTGATACTTTATTCATTGCTATGCATTAGACATGTATATATAAACAGTATACACGTATATGTACCAATGCGTGGTTCTCTGAATAAAGTAAAATATTATATATGCCTTCTCTGTTTTCATTACAGGTGTATTTCTCATTTAATATGCATCAATTTAAGATGATAACTGTGCCAATGAAGCACATATTTTTGCGCCCGCATTTATTACCTACACCCCCACCCCCCTCGCACATTTTTTCTGGTACATGCATCACTTTCTTCAGCTAACTGACCTGGCTGCTTATAACACGGTTCAGTCTATAACACGGTCGGGTTCTATGGCTCCCAACTACCATGTTATAGCGGGGTCACACTGTAATTAGATCTGTCATTTTCTCAGGCATTTATTTTAGATGATAAAATCCACTTCATGGTATGTTCATTATGACACATTACTGATTTTATTTGTACACAGACCAGAATGGCATATTTTCCATCATCTGTCATCCATCCATCTAACCATCCTTGATTTCAAGTTTGTTACTGCTGAAACTTTACAGACACATTCATCCCAAACTCTTACATGAAAACAGTAGTGTTCAGACATCCAAAATGGCCAACATCTAAAACATCTTGGTACCATTATTCCTTCTGAATGGATTTTCATATTATCATGGGGTTTTCTTTAAAAGACTTGTGATGTTTTGCTGGTCCTAAATGAAAATGGTGCTGATCTGATATCAAGTATTGCCACCACAGCAGTAATCTGGAAACTTAACAGAAGATAATATTGAGATTGAGATTTCTCAAGAATTCATAAGCTGTGTAATTGGTTCAGGAATGAAAATGGTACTGATCTGAAATCCAGTATGGTTGTCATTGCAGGAATCTTGAAATTCTTATTATCACTTCTCCTCCAAAATAGAAGCATATCAACATGTGCTTTTCACCAGAAGACTTCTCATGGTGTCTGGTTGGTCATGACTGAGAATGAAGCTGACCTTTTGTCCAGCATTGCCACTATGGTGGCCATCCTGAAAATCTTGTTATCACCATTCTCTTGAGTGGATGGTCATATCGACATGGGCTTTCACGAAAAGACTTCTTACGATGCATAGATGGTCCAAAATAAAAATGGTGCTGAACATAATCAACTATGGCCATTTTGCAGATCTTCTTATTGTTCAAGAATATCGGAGATGGCTTCAGCACTCAGTTGTTAAAAAGAAGAATCAGTCTTAAGTTGGATTCTTGGAAATTCTTTTCTGCAATTAAAATGTTGGTGCCTTTAGTCTCTGTTTTCTCTCTTTAAAACAATCAGCAAAAATAGTCAGGATTATGTGGTCTGTGCAGGTAAACTTTTAACTATTTCCTATTTGATAGTTTTATTATTATTTACTTGTAATGCAAGTGAAATTTTAGCTATTTCCCATTTGATAGTTTTTATATTATTTACTTGTAATGCAAGTGACACAAATACATTTTCACAATTTCCTGTTTGTCTTTTATCATTTTAATTACTTGAAATGCAAGTTATTTATTTAGATTTCCTAAATTTGGATATCTTGCAAAATGGGCAAACACTTTGTGCATTTGAATATTTTGTTACTTAAAACTTTTGTCTATGCAGGTCCCAAATTATTTTCTTCATAATTACAACAATTGTTAAATTTTAGGTATAAAAATGTTACTTGTATCTCAGAAAAAGATAGAGTTGGTGATTAATTGGACAAATCTCTCTCACTCTCTTTCAAAGTGTCAGTCTTTTATGCTTCTATCAATTGAAGCTTCAGATAGGAGTAATAATCAAGAAGCAGTGCCTAAGTGCTCTGTATTTTTGATTTGCCAGCACACATATATTTTGTCATATACTTCCCAGGTGTGAAAAAGAGCAGCGAGGTGTGCAATTTAGTAATCCCAAAATATATAAACTTTATAGTAACAGAATATTCAAATGAAATCAAGTTTTGTTATATCTTAATATGCTTAAAATGGTTTTAAGATTCAGCTTGTAAAACAAAAATTCATATATTACCCCTAAGCTTTAAGAGATTGGGTGTCAGGTAAATGTTTCTTGTTAAATTTGTGCCCCCCCCCCCCTCGGTAGATTTAGTTATTAAGACTTAAGACCAATCAAAGTAATAATTTCAAACACTCTGTCAAGTTCTGGATAAAACTTGATCCATGGGAACCATAGAATATATGACTTTATAGTGAAACCAGCTTAAAATAAAGTACACTATAGATATAGTTTTATTATTACATAATGAAATGGGATCCATGACTACTCCCATTATAAGGGAACTGTTCAGTCTTTGAGAAATGACTCTAGTTTAGTCTCTAAAATATTTTGCATCAAATCTATTGGCTCCATGGAATCAAAATTTGCCAAAAATAAAAGAGCACATTGTAAAATATTGTATGAAAGAATTAAAAGTTCTTTATATTTCACCAGATAGCCACCCTTCTTACCATATAGGTGATATGTAGCATGTAAAACTAGCCACCCTTCTTACCATATATGGTGATATGTACATTTAAAACTAACCACCCTTCTTACCATATATGGTGATATGTAGCATGTAAAATTAGCCACCCTTCTTACCATATATAGCATGTAAAACTACATTATGATAGTATATATTTATGTGAACCTACATTTTAACTAGAAATTATGAACCAGAAACTATTCTTAAGTAACAATCATCTGTAAATATATTCATTGGATTCCTGATCATATCAAAGTTATAAAACTATCTGCTTTATACATGGGTACATTATATTGAGGGATCTAAATACTTGCACTAAGCAAAGCATCTCATATTTTTTTTAAAATCACAGATTCTTGAATAAGTTACTATTCATGCTGCCCAATCTTTATGGAGAATTCAAGACTTTGTGCTTGGAAGTGATTCATGCTAGGGTCAGCCACATCGAGAATGTCTTCCTGGAACTCAAGAGTAAAGGCTTTGTGAACTGCCTCAGTCACAGGTAAGAAAGAATAGAGTTACATTGATATATTTGTGTGATATCTACACATAAACCTACCTACATTGTTAACTGCGATGGTAAAGGAATGTTTAAATATTACCACAGAATAAAAAAATCTGAAATGAACAAGGACATATTCAGAATGGCTGTCAAATATTACAGGTCAACACCTGGATTTAAATTGCCTTCTTTAGTCTTGTGTTTGACTACATCACTTTGTGCTCTATTACAGTAATAAAAGGATTCAATGCTGTTCAATTTTAACTTTGGTATTTCATCTACCAGTTTATCATTCTCTATATTAGAAACAGTTCTTAACAAGATTTATTTTGTTTTATTTAATGAAAGTTTCCAGGAATGTATCATTTTATTATATAGTCAATTTATGCGATCAGTAACATCTACAATGTCGATTTTTTTTTTCCAGAGACGAAGGAACACAGCTGGTCTCTCTTAAAATTGTAAAGGACATTGCAGCCAAATTGAAGCCACCAGAACTGAACCAGTGGCTCCCTCTGGTGACAGCATTCAGCACTAATCCCAGTACAGCCTGTCGGAATGAAATGTATCTGATATTGATGTGGGTCTATGACAATTACAGGTACTAATGACATAAGCAAATAATGCAACTTTAATCAGCCTTATTCTGCCA
The DNA here is from genome assembly GCA_016617855.1 of Megalonaias nervosa. Lineage (NCBI taxonomy): Eukaryota > Metazoa > Mollusca > Bivalvia > Unionida > Unionidae > Megalonaias > Megalonaias nervosa. The sequence goes on along the minus strand of JAECUM010004319.1, from coordinate 48,506 downwards.
GAGACATCTTTCTAACTTGTCCTTTTCATTAATTTTCAGTTTGCAGTTAACAGTAGAATTTGACCTGTGTGTGTGTGTGTACATATATATATATATATATATATATATATATATATATATATATATATAATGCCAGTGTTTATCAGGTAATTTAAGAATTCAACATTCATTGAAGTTTTTCAAATATATACCACAGTTTTTATTAAATGAAACATTTTCATCAGGTTTCACCTCCCGAATTAACATCTTATACCAAAATATCCAGATTTTGTATGCCCCACCACAACAATACAGTGGTGGGAACAAAAAGTGTTGTCCTTGTTTGCCTGTCTGCATATATATCCATCCATCATACCTTAGTTAAGCGCAGTGTATATGTCCTTTCATGTTTCATAAATACATTTCTATATTTACGAAAATGGAGGAAAGCAACTGCAAATGTTCACACTTGTATTACCAAGGAAGATGTGACATTTGACCCTCACATTCTAATATCCCACTTTTCCCTGTGGCTGCATCCAGGATCTGAAACTTTTGTTGTCATGTCCTCATTCATCTGAAGGGAGCCACAGAGAGACAATTATGGTCTTTGATACCAGCCCAGGTTGGCTGCCTTGGAGTGTCCTGGGGAAGGTATGTGGCTCCAATTTCCTTGGCATGGTATAGTAAATGGTGTGTTTGGAGTACAGATGAAAGCAGTAAAATAAAAAACAGCCTTGTGTTAGGAGTTGTTTTGACTTAGTTTGTGGGATTTGGATTTGTGGTCCAGTTGTCCCAAGTTTAATACCTGCCTGTGTCAGCTGCCTCTCAATGTCCTTGGGAAGGGCACTTAGCTTCAATTTCCTCATCATTGTATAGTCAACAAAAACAAAAACAGCATAATACCAAATGTGATGACAGATTTATATTTCCATCCAAATACTTGTTGTAATCTATTATTCATCTCTCTATCTCTCTCTCTCTCTCTTTTGATTGATCGATCAAAAGCTACAGTTTCTATCCAAAGCTATGTTGTAATTTACTCGTCTCTCACCACTCTCTCTCACTTGTGTCATGGATTGAGTTAAGGTAGCTTGGAAAGAAATGTATGGACAGATGCACAGACATGTGAAGGAACATGATTGATCGCAATATATTCACAGAATTGGGTATGTAATTAATTAACTTTTGAATCTCAGTAATGTCTTAAATAAGTTTCATAAAAAGTATGTTGGATCCATATTCTCTTGAGATCTCTGTTTGATCTGTTAATTAAATATTTTGCATTAAATTTCACCTTTTTGTGTAACTGCCAACCTCCCAGATGTTCTTGGAGAGTTTCTGAGACTCAAACAGTGTTTTGCTGTCCCAAGGTAGGTGAATGTGCACAACCCAAAAATAGGCATTGTGAATCATTATCTACTCATATATGTCTATAGAAAATGACTGGAGAGATTCTAGTTTAAATAAAAGAAAATAAAATTTATTTTCTTTGAAGAATTTAATACACTTTCAAACAGAAAATGGTTGACTTAGGAGATGATAGTTTAATTTTCAGGAGAGTGGATCTGGGATTTTCTTTCAGCCAGGATATTTTATTTTCTTCACCTCAAGATAATTTATTTTTTATATATAATATAATGGATATAATTATTTCTTTTTTTCTACAAATGAGAGGAAGAATATTATTTTTCAAGCTATTTAGGATCCCAAATTTTTTTAAAAGAAATCCAGCCCACCACTCTCCCCATGAATTAAATAGTTGGCCCATTAGCATTGTCAAAAATCACCACCACATTAATGCTCAAACATACACACAGTCACATAAACACAACCACATAGACATTGAAAAGAGAAAAACAAAAAAAAGTTTCTGTCTTTAAAATCAATTAGTAGAATACAGCCTTAACTAAAAGCAATCTTTACTAATTATAGTATTTCAGATGTTGGAAGGTGATGCAGTTGTTATTAAAGTTGATCTTTGCACTCACCAGAGATTAGGTAGTACTATTGTTCAAACTTGCCTTAAAGATCTTGTCTAATTTTTCTCAGCATAAGAAATAATCTTTTTAGCAACTGCATTGCTGTGCAAAAGCATCAAAAATGCAATGGCCATACTAGTTAAAATGTTTAAAAATATTAGTTTTAGGACTGTGCTATGCATCTGTGTCTCAAATATGAATGGTGTTGCTGTGTCAACAGGTGTTGTATACTTCAGAATGACTAATCTCAATATGATGTTTGCACAATGTGCAAAGGATAAAATGCTCCCCTTTGCAGCTGTGCTTGATAAAGTGAGACACCATCAAGAAGGAGTTTTAAAATTTAGTTTTCTGGGGTTTGCCATTGGCTCATTCTTCACTGACTCAGAGCAGTGTTTTGGCAATTTTACCTTAAAATATGAATCACTCTTTAACACTATCCACAGTATCGAGATAATTATGTTTGGCATTGTATCTTTGGAGTAAATCTGACCTCAAAGAATCATTGCTGCTGGTAACAAACTTGCCAGTAATCTTTAATGAAGATGACTTAAACATTCTCATTCTAGATAGTGATGTGTTATAACTTTTGTTCTTCTGCATGCATCTCTTTGATTTACCTAACTTTAAACAAATTGGGATGTTCCATAAAGAGTACTTACCTAAGCAAATTATCCTGATGGACTCTACTGCAGCAGTGCTTATAGGACTTAACGTGACATCACACTACCAATTATCAGTCAACTAAGTAATATATGAAATATAGGTTGTTGATATATGACCACCTTACACTTTATTGCCTCTGTAACAATCAACTATATAAACTGCCCAGCAGATACTTTAAATGAGCACTAAGTAGGACTGTTTATTGTTTATACAGGTTACAGTTCTCATAGGTTTTTGTTTTTTTTTTCATCTAAGCTTATGAAAATCATGTTTTTTTATGTTTCTTTGTATTGTGATTGCAATATTGTGGATTAATCTTTATTTGTGAGTACAAATTTTAATGGCATTGTCGATGACTACAAACCATGAAGTTTAAGACCCAATGAACAGTCTGGGAAGACAGTTGGACTACCCTTTCCACAAATTTATATAGCATCAAAAATATCATTTTTTGCAATACTGCAGTAATTGATATCCACAAAAATAAATGAATTTGCTGTTTGCATTTTTTTTTGGTTGACTTCAATGATTACATTTCAGATTTGTTGTATGCTTCTTTTGTTGATTTCTTGCCCTTGGTAGCCTCATTAAAAAGTTTATGTTTGTTGTCTTAGGCACGGAGGCAGCCAAAAATCTAGGCCAATTTAAGTACATGTAAATGGATACAACTGTACTGTTGTTTTTTTTATTTGCCATATACTGTTTGCATTGTTTACTTCAGAGAATTCACTTCAAATTTACTTGATTTTGGGGGTTTTTTTTATTGACTTTAGAGATGACACTTCAGAAGAGAGCAATGAGTTGATAGTTATGACCAAGGAAGGTCTGTTGAGAGGACTTGGAGAAGAGGACCTTTCCTTAAGGTACTTACTAATTGTATCCCCAGTTTACTTTTGGCTCACTTGCATAAAAGTGCAGGAAAACTTAGTCATCCCTGTGAAGCTTTGATAGTTTTGTGCAAGACAATCAAATACATTTTTTTTTATACCATGGATTTCTCATTAAAAAACTGCACAGTTTGTAAATGTCTTTTATTGTTAACTTAGTTTCTCTGCTGACTGTGTTAGTTCTCATGCAGAGATTACATCCATGTATTTGTGAACACATGTTTTATCAGGTTTGTTTGTCTTGCCTTCATTGGCAGATAGAGAAGTATGGAGGACTTATAGAATCTTTTATATGCATTGATGTAGGATGAGACAATTCCACCTGAGGGTCAGAATTTTGTGTCAGATATAAGGATTGTGCTAGTGTCTGATGCAAAATATTTATAAAGGGGGTGGAATATTCATATCCTGCACTGTGAATAATTATAGGTTACTGTGTTTGTTTGGGAAAATATGAACAAGTTTTTTGGATGGATATACTGCACTACCTTGGGAGTGCAGTATACCCATCCGACAAAACGAGTTTATATTTTCCCATACAAATGCAGTAACCTTTTTATTATATGCTCATTTTTTTATTCTACCTAAGGCTTAATTATGTAAACAAAAATACACTGCAAGGAACAAAGTAACTGAATTTATGCCGTATTCCAAACTAAATACACAAGAGCAGATTCATCATTACACAGCAACAACATTATTAATGTGCACATAACTCTGTCCAGATAAATTTGAACTAAGTGGCGTGCTAGACATAACTTTCAAAAGAAAATGGCATTTTGGTCTACTTAAAATTGAAATTTAGAGTCATATTGTGAATGAATGCGCATTGCAACATCTTTTTCATTTGATCTGGAATAGATTTTGGTATTTTTGTCGATTCTACAAAATTTCATGATTATGGACTGGATTTATATATGCCAGTTCTACATGAAGTACATCAGATTTCAGCAGTGAGGGAGCAGTGTGTTGACATCTGCAAGTGTTTTTCTGTTCTGTCATTGAATGTTTGAAATCATAATGTGGGAAAAATATGAAGTCTTTCAATTGCAGTTATCATAAAGACACTATGGAATATAATGTTTATTTCATTTTGAGTGCAGTAAGGAGGATCTAATTGCACTTGGAATATAGTCAAAATTACAGTACAATTTCGAAATGTATAATCAAGCTTGAGAACCCATGACATGGCTCATGTAATTCGGATTTGCAGAACTAAGAAAGTACATTTTGAGGAAATTCATGATGTAAAACTGTAAGTACATTTTTTGCCATTCTTTATTACCAGCTAAAGAAAACAGTTTATGCCTTGTCACTTGCATGTTATTTGTTGGGACCCAGCAATTTTATGAAATCTGGTGTCTATCGCTAGCCTAAATCCGAAACATTGTATCAAGAAAGTTAACACGGAATGTGGCAAAGCAGCTGGTATGTGGCAGTCCACGAAACAGCTGCTTTAGTTCATTCAGAAACATATTTAATCAACCAAAACATAAAGAGTCTACTACATGAGTGTACATGATTTGTTTACAAAGTAGTACCTAATTCACTATTGGGCACATGTGTCGTACATGTGAGTTGGTAAAATTGCCACATATGAGGTAAGACAGAACTATTGTGCACTGGAAAACATGATTACATTTAATGACTGTAAGTATTTAAAGTATAATAATTTTTTTTTCTTTTCCCAAGACTTATATGCATTTAAAAGTTATTGCATTTTCGGTGTGCCAACACTTATAGGCGTAAAAAAAAGTCCAGACAAAATTGGTAATATCACCATACTGCAAACAGCAGTGACCAGCCTTGTTCATTTACTATGTCAGTAAACTACAATGATTATTTTATGTTATTATTTTGCATGTGCATATTTTCCTATTTTTCCAACAAGAAATAAAATAAAGGGTAATAAAAAGTTCAGTAATTCATGGGGTGCTTAGAGTTTACCGGGCGACTGGTACTATATATAGTGAACAGAACAGTACTTACAGAGTGCAAACTGTATATCCTTGTTTATTCCCAAAAATACTAGATGCAGATTTTGCTTTATTCATCGTTTTTACCAAATCTCATTCTTCCAAATCACATTTAAAAATAATGTCAGTTTCTATTTCATTTATTTTGACACACATGCCCTAGAGTTAGCATTTTTTAGAGATGGTAGCAGTCCAATAAAGTAATGTACCGTATTTACCGTATACAGTAAAACCTGTTATGAGTGACCTCTGCTGTGAGCGACCGCCTGTCATTTTCAACCACAATTGTAATGCACTGATCGATTTTATTATATAAACGCTCTGTCCTGAGTGACCACCTGCTGAATGCAACCAGCAACTGCGATGTCTTGGTAAAATATGCATTTTGACACTGCAATGAATGACCACGTTGCAAAAACAAGGATAAACTCCACCGACTTATATTTAATCCCTGTAACAACGACCGCTTATACCGTTCTAAAAAAAACAATAGGCTGGCTACCGATATATGAAATTTTGTAGATATGTTTATAGTTTTTTTTTTATAGTTTATGTTGTAAACCAGACTAAAGTACATGTAGATTATTCCCTGGTCTAGTTCCCTGCTTGGTATGCTCCCTGCATTGCTCACTGCTAATACCTTGTGTTGATATCATTTATTCCTCTTTTTTTTTATCATGAGCATTAAAGAATAAAATATATCTATGAATAGCATAGGCATTTATCTGACTGAAAACTGGCAAATAAGAGGGAAATAATTAACCAATTGCCTTTCACATATGACATGGTGTTAGGCGCAAAATAACCAAGAGTGAATTATATCCAAGTCAACTATATGACAGTTTTTCTCAAATAAAAATCATTATTTGAAAATACATTCACTTGAATGCAAGTGACAATCTTTTTGCAAGCATGGGTTATAAAAAGCATTATTAAAGCAAGTTATTGCTGTGTATACTATTTACTCGCAGACATCAGTGCCCGTTTGTATTAATTATAACACAGATTCCAAGCAAATAGAAGCCCGGGTGGTGAATAAACACAACTGGCAATGACCAGTAAACTCGTTGGTTGGACTTAACCGACAGGACATCAAAGACAAAGGTTATTTTTATTACAAAATGAGCCAACCTTGGAAGCTGATTCTAGATACTTTAAAGGCCTTTTTTTTTGTTTTTAAATGGATATGAATACAAGGGTTATTTTTTTACAAAACAAGCGGACTTTGCATACTTTTAATTGTGCCAATTTTTTTATTTTTTTTTGTTGAATATATAAAGTCAGTCGAGATATGGAAGCTAACTTTGGTTCCTTTCACCGGTATTCATGGGAATTTTGAAAATAAATTGAAACAATGTAACGGTTTTTAAAGTGACGCAATATAGTGTTTCATGCACGGACATTGACAGTCCACTGTTGCTCAGAAGATTTGGAGAAAACAAAATCATTTGATGAATTTGTGAAGGCCAGAATTGAAGAAGATGATTTTGCCAACAATATGACCATTAACATGGATGAAATTCTAGTGTACTTTGATCTCATTCCTGGATGGACTGATGATAAGATGGGGGTTAAGAGTTTGAGAATTAGCACGACTGGTTCAGAGTTTTAAAAATCTGACTTTAGTCCATGCAGTTCCCACTTCAGGAGATGTGTTGTCTCCAACAATAATTTTTCATGGCATGAGAAAGTTAAAAAAATGTATTCATGCACCGAAGATCAAACATGCAGGAAAAGGGTTGTGTTGATGAGATGCTGCTGCTGCAGTGGATTGAAGTGTTCTATCTCAAATACACAGTTTTTTATTTTTTAAAATAAAATTTCAGTTGGAGTGCATTTTCCGACATGTAATTTTCAGATGATTTAAAAGGTGTCCCACAACTTACAACTCAAAAAAAATTGTGTCTTAGAATATACAGTGAACAAAAAAAATTGCTTTTAAAATTAATTTATGATGTCCCAACATAAACGGTAAATACAGTAAATCATATGAAATGACACATGATTGATAATACAAGTCGCATAACCAACATACTTCATGGCTCAAACAATTACCTGGTTGCTTGCCAGAAAACAAAAGACAGATCTGTCAGTTATAAACAAAAGGACACGCCAAAGCAACCAGCTGTCCAAAATCAAAGGTGGAATGTATACTGTGTTGAAAGTTACATAACTGATCATCATTGATACATTTTAGTTTGATGTCAACCATAGCACTTAATATCTGCTTCATAGTATTAGATCTGATACACAAGCCAACAGCAGCAGACCTTGATGCAACGAAGATCAAACATGCAGGAAAAGGGTTGTGTTGATGAGATGCTGCTGCTGCAGTGGATTGAAGTGTTCTATCTCAAATACACAGTTTTATATTTTTTAAAATAAAATTTCAGTTGGAGTGCATTTTCCGACATGTAATTTTCAGATGATTTAAAAGGTGTCCCATAACTTACAACTCAAAAAAAATTGTGTCTTAGAACATACAGTGAACAAAAATAATTGCTTTTAAAAAAAAAACTAGTCTAAAGCACCAGGTGTCCCAATGTGACGTCATAGTCGCCGACCAATCGTGACTGGCGTCACATACTGCCTCGGTGACACCTGCCATTCTGCTGTAGATTTTGATCCGGCTAAATCTTGAGTGTGTGCTGGGATGATTCCCACTCAAAACAGCCTCTGATTGGATAATCCATTCTACTTAAACATGAGTGTGTGTTGGATCTAATCCCTGTCATGAAAGCCTTCCATTCAGGTAGCATGGAACTTAATGTTCCGCTACCTGACGGCTCAACTTAGCAGCTCCCCTTGAGAGCATTAACACCTGAGGGATGTGGCTCAGATTCCTTCCCCCCAGGAATAAATTATCAGCCTGCGGTGCAGGCATTAACAACTGGCACATGCACCTATGTGCACACGCCAGTATAATCTAAACAAACAAACAAAAAACAATACATTTTAGTTTTGTGTTTCAGCTTACCATAACACAAATTCGTAACTTTCAACACAGTATACATTCCACCTTTGATTTTGGACAGCTAGTTGCTTCGGCATGTCCTTTTGTTTATAACTGACAGATTTGTCTTTGTTTTCTGGCAAGCAACCAGGTAATTGTTTGAGCCATGAACTGGTTTGGGGAAAGGGGGATTTTTGTCTGGCAGCAATGCCAGTAATTGTTTGTTCTACAACATTAATTCACATGAATTAACTGTTGTAAAATCTAAAGTGGGTTAAGCAGGATGAGATGCCATGCATAATAGTGGTACTAAATTATTTGCCGCCCCCCCCCCCTCCCCCCATCATATTGGACTGACTAATGAACAACTGTCATTGTCAGTCATTTAAGGTATGAACTATTGCTCGGATGAATAGCACGATTACTGTAGCCGAGTAATCAGGTACTTATTTATGGTCGCTTACATCAAAGCAAACTATATCTGAGTGTTTATGTTATTACACTTATTTTCAAAGCATTATTTCAGAAACTTCTTTATTGTATTTAGGAGATATTATTTAAGTTAGCGCAGTTGTACCAGTAATTTGAATTCAAGGGATGTACTTCCTATAGTATAAGTCAAAATCTTCAATGTATATCAGGGCTTCCATTAAACTGATATTTTATGGAGTCCCGAGGACCCCCACATTATCAGGTCCTTACAAGACTTAAAAGGGTCCTACTTTATAGTTTCTACAGTAAGTTGAGGGGGGAGAGGTCTCACTAGAATTTTGATGAAAATAGGAATTCTACCAGCAAAAGTTGCAGACCCCTCTCAGAAGCATATTGGGCATGCATGAAATGGATAAATGTCCATTATAATGTCAGGAATAGACACAAAACCTTTTCAGTTTTAATTATTTGTAATTCTTTAAATATTCAGGTATTAAAATTGATATCCTGTAAGTCGACTTGGGAACACGCTACACAAGGCTGTTATTTAGACAGTAATATTTCACGCTATCCAAAACAAAAATATCAGGCAAGGTATCTTAATTACAGAACTAGATGATCATGAATTTAATTTTAAATTTTGTAATGAGCATTCATGTGTTCAATCTCGAGTGCTGTATTACATTGCTCTCATATTCTTCTTTTAAAGTTTGTAAAACGGTGTTGATTTGTCCATTTTTTCTGATCAGACATGTTTTGAAGTTTGCAAAGATCCATCTGCTCTAACATTTTCTGTCGTATAACATCCACAAGTCACACCATCAAATGCCTTGCTTGTAATCTGGCGCCATTTTGTGAAAAAAAAACCATTCACTGGTCCGCTACCTAATTTTAATAAGAATATAATGAATATGTGAGGGTAAGTTCAAATTGATGAAACCCGTCTGTTTTCTTGGAAATAAAATGGGTCATATACAGATGCTATAAATTGAAAACTAGGAAAATTCTTATGCAGCAGTGATGTTTTTAAAGCAGATTCTCAGATTTATATGAATGGAATTAAAGAGATGATACTAAAAATGATAAACACAACTTTTTACTGATTTTTATTTATTTTATTTTCTAATTTACCAAAACAGCATAATACATATGTTGGAGGACATAATATGTAATTTGTTGAAAAAAAGGCATAATGATTATGATAAAAGCATAATGTCTGGCATGTATGTGTTTAACCCCCAAAATACTTATCCAAATTTGCAAATGGCATTTTGTCCAAATCTTGATGTGAAAGCAACAAATGGTAGTAATATTTATTATGATAAGGTTTATCTTTTAATTTAATTTGAATCCTTAGCACGTTGTCCTTTCGAGATCATGTGCACCATACTTATTCGGCTACATTCGATAATGAACACAATGCATAATTAATGAGCATGACCTCAACAGATGGCGGAGAAAATCCTTGAGACCTCTGTTTTGAGAAACCTCAACCTTTTCTTTAAGCTGAAAATCGACTTGGTCAGCAATTTTTATTGTGTCCTATGAGACTCTTGGGCTGAGGTTTTAATGCATCATTTTTAATTTTATTGCGTCAGGGATGCACATTTGTGCGTTATCGGAAGCCCTGTATATGCAGTGAAACTGTGGTGTAAACATACTAACTAAATGTGAGCATTGAACCAAGCGCTATTGTTGTTCGTTCTTGTCATACTGGGAGTACAGATTTAATGAGTTAGGTATTTACATTTTCAAGGCAAAAGTAAAACATAATTACTGGTGCATTGTTACAGTATTCAAATGCAATAATGTTTAAACAAACAATAATAAGCTGGATAGGTTACTGTTGTAAATGCTTACTGCAAACTGCTAATGCTCAGCTCTTGTCATCGATCAAGTTATACACATTTCATTAGGGTAGAAATAATAAGGAAACAGGAAAATTAAGTACATTTATAGACTTCAAACAAATTATATCAATTTTTAATATTCCCATGTAATAATTCATGATGATAGTCCCTGAACCACCATGGTAACTTGTTATTTTTTTAAAATGTCGTTATGATCAATAAAATACATTGATCAGTTAGTAGAAAAAATGTTGAAGATGTCCCAAGAATTTTAGTACATGAAAAATTTGCTATAATTTTGTGTCCCAACATTAATAGGTCATAAAAAAAGCACTTTTGAAAATAATTTAAGGTGTCCCAAGATTTACAGTCATTGCAGTATACACAAAAAGACATTTTTTTTTAGAAATGTAAATCACTTTTCTAATATGCAGCAGGGTTGGTGGAATCGTAATAATACTGTTTAGATTCTGAGTCAAAGTGTTTGAAAATATAGTGCATATGATATTGCTCTTTGGGGAGTGGGGAGGACAACTGTGTTCCTCAGATACTCTATAATGTTCAGTGTGTAAAGAAAAAGGTTTCCAATTCAGACTTCAGGTTCAGAACTTCTGGAGCAGTGAGACACGGTTGCCAGTCAGCACTCTAGACCGACTGGTGGCCATGTTGGAGGCTATGTACTCACCAGTAACAGAGCAACAATATCTTAGCTATGCCACAAACCTTATCCTTGAAATGACATCAAAGAGCCCCGACTACCAGAGGGAAATATTTGAGCACCCCTTGTCAGAGTGTAGATTCCAGGTACGAAGCTAATAATCATTTGAATGTGTTGCAAGACTTGAGTAAGCAAGTGTATTTGGTTATTTCTGAATTTATCTTTAATTGAGGATAAAATGTTTCTACAATTCAGCCTTCAGAAATTATTTTACAGGGCATTTGTTCTTCCACTTCAGCACAGTTTGGGAAAATATAACTGATAATGATATGGAACAATTGATTTTTTTCTTACCTACTGAAAAACCACTGGACAAATTTCAACCAAATTTTGCAGAGAGGATTCTGTCATGAAGTGCTTGAAAGTTTGTACAAATGATGCTGAACCACCATCAAAATTTGACAGAATGCTTGCTGGCATGAAGGTTTTTTAAATTTTTTCAAAGAATACTGATGTGTCATCAGATTTGGCCACCTGATATTTAGGAATAGATGAAACCATTAAATGACTTCTCAAAAATCATTTTACTGATTTTGACAAAATTTACTATAAGCATTTTGCCATGAAGGGCTTTCAGGTTTGTAGAAATGAGGTCAGTTTGCTATGAAATATGGCAGTCAGTACTAAAAATAGAAGAAATATTTCTCATCAGCCACACCAAAGAATTTTACAAAATCTGAGTGAAAGCATCCAGGTATACAGGACTTTCAGTTTGTTTTACAAATTATGACAGTCTGCCATCAATTTGGCTGTCATTACTAACAATAGGAAACCTTGAAATGGCTTTTCAAAAACTACTCAACAGAGTTTGACCAATTCTGACAAAGCATCCTGGCAGTAAAGTCTTTCAGGCAAATGATACTGATATGCTATCAAATAAGGATGAAGCCACAAAAGCGAAACATTGATTTAATTGTTTTTCGTAACATATGCTGTTAACAGAAAGCATTCTACTGCCCTAGAGTATGTGGCCAACTGTTCTTGCATTTGGCTGTTAGATGTCAGCTAGTTGAGTGATCTCGGGTCCACTTTGGTCAGTTTTCTGGGAAGGAATTAGGGCCCCCATTTAACTTAGACTTTACCCTTTAATTGCATTATATTGGTGGGAGCAGCTGTTGCATACACATAGTTAGTTTCATCTTTTATTGAGACAGCATTAATGAATCTATTGCACAGTTAAATTTAAATATGTTAGAGCAGTTGATTCTGTAACTAGTGGAAGATGGTAACTAGATGATATTTTATCAATGTTTCTATCAGGACTATGCTGTGAAATCATCATGGCGACAACGGCATGCTGCCATGACACCACTGTTTGCAACCCAGTCCACTCAGTCACAGATGGAGACTGAGGACACATTGGATGGTCAAGTGAGAGCCACACAGGCTGCCCAGTTTTCTGCCACAATGGAACCAGGTTAGTCATTTTCAAGTAATGCTGCTTTTTAGGAAAAGTTGTTCTATGTACTTTACATTGCAGGAACTGACTGGGGAAATTCAAATGGTTTAAATGTCCAGCTAGAGTTTCTTTGAGGCCTGGTTTGTCCATGCATATTTACCAACCACAATTTATTTGTACATGAATTTGTATTGGTGAGAATACACATATAGACATATGTCATCTTTGCATTTGAGTTTGACATTTAGTCTAAGAAGGTCTGCATAACTGTGGTTATTGAGTTTGACATTCAATCTAGGCAGGTCTGCATGACCATGGTTATTGATTTGACATTTAGTCTAAGAAGGCCTGCATAACCATGGTTATTGAGTTTGACATTTAGTCTAGGAAGGCCTGCATAACCGTGGTTATTGAGTTTGACAATCAGTCTTAGCCTGCATAACCGTGGTTACTGAGTTTGACATTTAGTCTAAGAAGGACTGCGTGACTGGTTATTGAGTTTGACATTCAGTCTAAGAAGGCCTGCATAAGCATGGTTATTGAGTTTGACATTCAGTCTTAGAAGGCCTGCATGACTGTGGTTATAGAGTTTGACATTTAGTATAGGAAGGTCTGCATGACCATGGTTATTGAGTTTGACATTCAGTCAAGGAAGGCCTGCATAACTGTGGTTATTGAGTTTGACATTTAGTCTAAGAAGGCCTGCATAACTGTGGTTATTGAGTTTGACATATAGTCTAGGAAGGTCTGCATGACGGTGGTTATTGAGTTTGTCATTCAGTCTAAGAAGGCCTGCATGACCGTGGTTATTGAGTTTGACATTCAGTCAAGGAAGGCCTGCATAACCAAGGTTATTGAGCTTGACATTCAGTCTTAGAAGGCCTGCATAACTGTGGTTATTGAGTTTGACATTTAGTCTAGGAAGGTCTGCATGACTGGTTATTGAGTTTGACATTTAGTCTAGGAAGGTCTGCATGACCATGGTTATTGAGTTTGTCATTCAGTCTAAGAAGGCCTGCATAACCATGGTTGTTGAGTTTGACATTCAATCTAGGAAGGTCTGCATAGCTGTGATCATTGAGTTTGACATTCAGTCTAGGAAGGACTGCATGACTGGTTATAGAGTTTGACATTCAGTCAAGGAAGGCCTGCATAACCAAGGTTATTGAGTTTGACATTCAGTCTTAGAAGGCCTGCATAACTGTGGTTATTGAGTTTGACATTTAGTCTAGGAAGGTCTGCATGACTGGTTATTGAGTTTGACATTTAGTCTAGGAAGGTCTGCATGACCATGGTTATTGAGTTTGTCATTCAGTCTAAGAAGGCCTGCATAACCATGGTTGTTGAGTTTGACATTCAATCTAGGAAGGTCTGCATAGCTGTGATCATTGAGTTTGACATTCAGTCTAGGAAGGACTGCATAGCTGTGATTATTGAGTTTGACATTCAGTCTAAGAAGGCCTGCATAACCATAGTTACTGAGTTTGACATTCAGTCTAGGAAGGTTTGCAGTGACATACTTTGAATTTTTGGGTGCATTGCTAATTTTCATGGATATTGTGGTTGATACAAAGCACAATTTATATTTTAAAAATACCCAGATAAACAGTGATCTTTCTGTATTTTGCATTTTTTGTGTTTTAAAGTTTAGTTGCCACTATATAGCCACTATCGTGCTGGGTGCTGTAAAATGCTACTGTGAACATACATACCTTCTGTGATAACAATAGCACCTGTTTACCAGTCCAAGAATGTCTATGTTAATGAAACTCTCATTTGATGCTGAACCACAAACTTGAAAGCCATGAAAATAAATGAATTCACAGTATATACCACAAAGCAAGGAAATCATATCTCAGGATCTGGCTAAATTATAATGGTTTTGAGAGCAAGGATGTTATAGCACCCAGCTAGTGTTACGGAGGTTCCAGGTTTGAAAACCAGCTTGTTTGTCTCAGTTTTTCATTGTGACATTTAAAACACTCTGTTTACTTTGCATAACACAAGTTGTTTAGAGTTTTTTTCCAATACTAAATGTGTAATAGCATTCATATTTACGCCACAGTGTAGCGGAATTGTTGACAATCAATGGCTTTGTGAAGCTGCTTGATAAGAGAGTTGATAAGATGTCATTTCTATACAATCAGATCAATTTTTCAAGTGATGCTACTCAGTAAGATAAGTTGATAGGCTGCAAAGTTCTCTAATTGTCATCTCACAAGCCTCTTTATTTGTTAATGACAAGGTAGCATAGTTTAAAATAATATTGTTACAAACTTTGTTCCCATAAGGGCTTTGGAAATTACCTTCGTGATGTATAGTTGTGTTTTCAAACAGATATGAGAAGAAGTAAATCTATAATTAAAACTATCCTTCTTTTCATCTTTGCATCTGTTCCATCCAGGATCTGCCAGAGGTCCATTCAACTGGTTAACCCAGAGCAGTCTGGACACATACAGTGATCAAAGTATCACAGGTGTGGACACCCAATCCAATCAGAGTTCTCTCCTCTTTACCATTGGGTCTTTGGACATGGCTGCCCGAGTGGCAATACGTCGCCCCTTTGGGAAGCCGGGACCCAGGTTTGGGAAACGACGAAATGCACCATCAAAACCAGCATCTGGGGAGAAGAAAGGGGGTAAGCTTTTAGACTGATTGATTTTTGTCACTATTGTTGTTTTTTTCTCTTAATGAAAACTAAGGTAAAAATTTTCATCAGTGACAAAAGTTTTGAAATATTTCATTCTTGCTACAAGCTAACTTTCTGCTTACATTAATTCTTGTGTCTTAACTTTTTAAATGGAAGGTGAAATGCACGATATTTTACAAACATAATCATTTTACTTGTATTCATATCAGCTATTCTTGTTGCTGATAAAACTCAGGTTTTTTGGGGCTAAACTCTGGTTGTACAGGTAAACTATTCTGGTACATTGTATAAAACTTTAGAGGTTAAAATTACTGACTTTAATGTTATTATTCACTGTCAATCACATTGAATCTAAACCACCATTATTTGCTTATATACGTACATTTATAATTTGAAAGGTTTTTTGAATTCTATATACTACTGTATTTTCTGTCTTTAACAGAATCAGAGCAGGGTAGTGAGATACTTCGATTAAAACGACGGTTCATCAAAGACCAGGAAAATACAGGAATATACTTTGCCAAACAGCAGATCCGACTCAAACAGATGAGAGAGGTTTGTACTGATGTCTGAGTAATATTATTCTGGTGCTGGGTGGCATGGATGGCTGAGTGGTCTAAAGTACCGATCACTGCCATCTCAGCCTCTGTCTATGTGTTTGAGTCTTCTGCTCAGCCAATGTAGGTATGTGAGAAAGCTTGCCAATTGTTTTCCATGGGTCAGTGGTTCTTACTGGGTTTTTCCCAGGTCTCCCTCCACCAGTTATACTGGCTGCGGCATATAGCAACTCCTTCATGTACTTGAAAAATGACGTTGAACAAAAAAAAAAAAAAAAACAACTACTTTGGTGTCAAAACTTATACCAATTTTCTTTAATTGCTCCCAGATCTGACATTTTTTTGCCAAATTGAAAACAAGAACTATTCTTTAAAATGTTCCAGGAGGACAATTTTGGAGGCATTTTTTCCAGTTTACTCATTTTTTAAATAATGGATGATTTTATTGTTGATGTTTGGTACTGCTAGGTAAAAGTGGTGGTTGACAAGCAATGGACATATTACATGATGCATCAAGTTGATTTTTTTACCAATTATGCTGAGAGCAAATTTTTAACTATGTTCAGCAACATAATAATCAATGAGTAACATAATTCAGAGAATATTAATATGTTTGTAAGCCACTATACAGTTACTTATCACTCGATTCTAAAGTAAGATTGTACCCAGTTATGACCACTCACAAATGAAACTGGGTCAAAAAAAATTATAATATTTCTTTTTTAGCTCACTTCTACAAAGTAGAATAGAGCTATATTACTACTGTATTTGATAGAATTATCCTTTAATTTTTCATACACTGTCTTGCTATAGAAATAATTTTATTGAATGTGTATACTTTTTCATACTTAGCACTTCATAATTTCTGTTTATTCCTTTAATTTTTCATACACCATCTTGCTATAGAAATAATTTTATTGAATGTATACTTTTTCATACTTAGCACTTCATAATTTCTGTCAAATCCTGTAAATTTTCATACTGAGAAGATTTACATTTGCAAAATGGATAGAAAATATTGCCCTTTTCACAAACATGAATAAAAGATAAAATCATTTAATATTAAGGTGTTTTTCTTGTTATTGTTGTGTTTTTATTTGTATCTTATGTTTTTCCTTTGTATTTTGATGTTTTGAGTTTGAAGAGAAGTTCCCATTTCATATGGCTTCAAAAATATACCAAAGTATGATTTAGATATATATAATGACCAAGTTATTGTTTTGCCTAGCATGTTAAAAATGGCGATTAACTTTGTGTAAGTTCTTAATTGAGGCATCAAATAGAGAAAAAGAAAATTAAGGAATCACCATTTATAATCATGAAGATCATTTATTATTTCTTTCTTTCATTATTTTTTAACCATGTATTTTGACAAGAAATTTTAATAAGAGAAGTTCACATTTCAAACAGCTTGAAATATACTAATGTACAATTTAAATATGTCAGATGACCAAATTGTTTCCTGAGTTTATGTTTGATATAGTCCCATATGAAAAACATTTGCTGTATGTTATCTCAATTAAAACTTCCCCAAACTATTTTTTACTTGATGTCAATTTTTAAGTGAGGCATCCAGTAGTGAAACAGGAGATCAAGTAATAAAGAAATACTCACCTTTATTATCATGCAGAAAGTCCTTTAATCATTTCATTGGAGGTAGAGTAGTTGTTTGGTTATTTGAGAATCTATTCACATTCATCAAACTGTCCTGTTTTGTCTTCATTATCAGTGAGAAAATGTAACAGTTGATGTATATAATCTGTTGTTTTCATTGCAATGTCTACAGCTGTTAACAAACAAGACAGTGGCATTTGCTGTATGTATTCCTTTAAGAATATCGTTAATGAGTGCTCTTTTTTAAGTCGATCACTATAACAAAACACCATATGTATTAAAATGAGTTTGGGAGCCATTTGAGTAAAAATAATATCTCAGTACATTATAAAGTGAAGACCACTGTCCATTGGGCAGTTAGTTTTATTGTTCATTATATAATGCAAATAAAAACTATAAAAACCTAGTCATTTTTAATCATGTATGCAAATGCCATTGACTCAGCAAATTCAATTCTTATATAATTAATTTTAAAGTTTTGTACTGTTCTTGTTTGGAGATGTCATCATTATTAAGTTTTTTCAAACCCCTGCTAATTGGAGAGACTGTTCTGCCACCATCTGAATGCACTGAACCACCAAAAAGGCAAAAGATTGGTCTGGGATGGCCTGGAGAACACAACAGTGAAGCCCCTCAGTTGTCTGTTCCCCAGACCTGCCAGCCCTTATGATTTTTGCCGTAAGTCTTGTGAAAATGACCCTTAAAATACAGATTTAGGGAATAAATCAAAACCTTCGGAAATATGATTGTTGTGGTAAAATCCGGATAACTGGCTCCATGTTTGATTTGGATCCAGGTTTCATTTGGTGGAGTCAGATTACAAGTTTGAAAATGCATAAAAGTCTCGGTGTCATCTTCCTTTTTCGATAAAATGAAATCTCGTGTCATTTCAAAACTCTGTTCTCATCCTGCTGATCCATCAGTGACCTCTTACAGAAATTCCTGCATCTGCCAATTTCTTAGCCAAGAAAGACAAATATTTCAATCAGCTTTCACAGCCATGTAATGTTGCTAACATTTTACATTGCTTTGAAAGGCAACTCAAAGACTAAGCTTCAACAGGCTTTTTTGTAGTGATGACTCGCATGAAACTTCAGCCTCCTTTTTCTGCACACAGAAGAGACATTATGGGCCTGGGAATGTTAAAACCTCCCTCAGTGTTTATGGACCTGGAATCCTTCTCAACTCAAAACAACAGGTTTGCAACATTGTTGTGTTAGACTCCATGCCTAACAGACACAGTTTAGACCCCTGTGTTGAGATTACTACTCTGATGTACATGCCCGAGAGTCAGTCTGTTACTGAAGCCATGTACACAACAAGACAGATCTATGTTCACTGTCCAGTTCTATAGCTGCATCCATTAGCATTCAGCTCATGGGAAAAGAAGCATTTCTGTCCACATCTGTAAAATGACCAATAAAAGGCCATCCTTAGGTTGCAACCACTATCTTACAATTCCTGTTCCACAGCCACATAGAGGAAGTCAGGAAACAAGCCACCAAAACGGCCAACCTCACAGGCCCAGGTATCCTTTTTTACATAGAGAGACCAGACAAGGAGGAATTGCCCTGCTAAGGCATGCCAAACTGTGAAGCCATCCTTCAAGCACTTTTCCCCAGCAGGGCCCATTTTTGATCCTGCTATCAGCCTTGCTGCAGAAAATGACATCATGCTATTTCTAATATCCCAGTTGCAGGGAAGATTTCAACACCTGTGGATTTTTCAAATTGTGTAAGAGGTCCTCCAAATTGCATTCATTGCCCACTATCAAGATCCCCTTGCACTACAGATATCCCAAGAGACCTGTACAGAGCTGACATTCTGCAACAAGATATAAACAGTCTTCATACAAAAAGGGAGAATTTCTTCAATATGAATTTAACAGGATTTTAATCCAAACATTCCCAATTCCCAAGGCCAGTGGCAAACTCTGCCTGGCTGTAGATCTGAACTCTCCCATCTTCTGAATTAATATTTGCACTAAAGTTTTAGTTACAGCTTTTTCATCTGCTTTTATTTTCAAAACCATTTATAGTTTCTTCACATTAAAGATGAACACTATGAATCTCAGATGATTTTCAATTTGCGACTTACCTGCTCAGTATTTCAGCTGGAGGTAACGGTCATGTTTTATAGTAATGCTTTGTTTGTGATGCATTGACATTTGCTTTTATCTTCTGAATTAATATCTAACTAATCCCTCACTAAACTCAGTTCATAGAATATTATATGATCCTGTTCTTCTATACTATACTGGGTTATGTCTCTGGGTGAGGCCATGGTTTCAAGAAGTAGGACACATTTTTGTAATTATTATTAGTATTATTATTATTATTATTATTATTATTATTATTACAGTCATATGAAAGTCAAGACAAAATTTAAATATGATCTCATATTGTGACCTTGCACCTTGTACCACCCCTGTAGTTGGATTATGTTACTGGGTGTGGCTGTTAGGTAAGACAAAAAATACTTGTGTATGTCCATCTTACATTCAGCATATTATAGCATTTTCCATCCATCTATCTATCTATTAAGATTTACCTGTCCAGCCCATTATTTTCATAGGTGTAAGAGATTTTCATGAAACTTTGCCCAAGTATAAAACATGACTACATGATAATTCTCCAAGTAAAGATCTAGCAAAAGATGTCACTCTGTGGCCTTGTCAGGAATGTAACTGTTGAAGAACTGCAGACATTTTAAAGATGATTTCCCCAATCCTCTTTCATGACTGAATGGTGTGTTGTAAACCATAGCTATGCTCCAGCCATTAGGTCAAGGTCACGGAGACTTTGGCAAATAAAAATGTAATTTTGTCGCTTTGTATTCATGTAGGGCATTTAATGTTTGAAACCACTGAAGATATTTTGATGAAACCTTAGACATTATGTCACATAACATAACTATAGCCCCTGCCAAATGGTCAGTGTTGTGACAAAGGAAAATACATGTCAGTGACCTCTGTCCATGTATGTGTGTAGCGTTTGAATCAGTGAAGATATTTTTATGATACTTTATTCTGTTATGTCTCTTGACTTGACAATGTCTTGTGTATTTAAAGTCATACCCTTTGCCTCAAGGTCAAGGTCAGAACTAGAGATCAGTTAAGTCACTGTCCAGTCTCATTATCCAGACTGTCTCATTTAAACTCCTACAGATATTTTGATGAAGCTTTATTGGGGTTCATTAGTAGGAAAAAGGCCATGAGATGAACAGTGCCAACATGAAATGGGTGAGTGACAAGATAAGAAATATATCCATTGTTCCTGTCTCGAATCACGGCTGTGTGAATCTGTCACTGATCAGATTTTGCAAAATAAAATTAAATTCTTTAAAATCATATGAAAATAACTGTATGACTTAAAAGATAGAATTAGATGCTGTTTTTATCTCTGCTGGTTTTAGAGCATAAGAACTTGTGGGGTGGCCTGTTGCCCATTGTCTGTCTGTTAGCACAAGTTTATTATTGCTACTCATCCACAACTGCTTGGAGGATTGCCATGAAACTTTAAACACACATTAATCCCAAGATCTAGTTGGCTATAAATCAAAATGTTGCTGCTTAGACACTCAGTATGGCCACCACAGCAGCCATCTTGAAAATTTTATGACTACTTCTGCTAAATGTATGGCCATATCAACATGGGATTTTCACCAAAAGACTTCTTGCACACCAGAAAATTTGTTACTATGTCTGGTTGGTCCTAATGAAAATGTTGCCAATCTGACATTTAATATTGTCACCACAGCAGCTTTCTTGAAAAATTTGTTTTTACTACTGTTGCGGAATGGAAAGTTATATTGACATAGGGTTTTCACCAGAAGACTTCTTATGACATCTAGTTTGTCCTAAATGAGAATGGTTCCATTCTGACATCCAGTATGGCTGCTGTGGTGACCATCGCTGATAACAATCTTGTTATCACTGCTTGTCATATGAACATGGTGTTTCACTAAAAGAATTCTTATAATGCCCTAAATGAATATGGTGCCGATCTGATGTACAATAT
Source organism: Megalonaias nervosa (assembly GCA_016617855.1). NCBI lineage: Eukaryota > Metazoa > Mollusca > Bivalvia > Unionida > Unionidae > Megalonaias > Megalonaias nervosa. The sequence continues at coordinate 26,824 of JAECUM010004319.1, read as the reverse complement.
GATCACCAGGTAAGCTGACTGGAATATCTTGTTACTGCTACTTCTCTTGAATAGAAAGTTCGGTCAGCATGGGGTTTTCACAAGAATACTTGTTATGATGTTTTGATGGTCCTAAATGAAAATGGTGCCACCTGGACATACAGTATAGCCACAACAGTGGCCATTTTGAAAATTTTGCTATCAGTACTCCACCAAAAAATGGATGGGTCTTATTAAGATTGGGTTTCCACTAAAAGAATTCTTATATCAACTTGGTCCAAAATAAAAATGGTACCTATCTGACATCCAATATAGTCAACATAGAAAGTTTCTCCACCTGAACAGAAAGTCATGTTGGCATGGGGATTTCACCAGAAGACTTCTTATGGTTTCTAGTTTGTCCTGAATAAAAATTGTGACAGTCTGGTATCCAAGATGGCCACCACATTGATCCGCTTGAACATCTTATTACTACTTGTACTAGATGAAAAGTCATATCGACATGGAGTTTCGCTAAAAGATGTATGTTGGTACGAAATGAAAATGATGCTTGTCTGACATCCAATATGGCCACCATGTCGGCCATCTTTAAAGTCTTGTTATTGTAACTTCTTAGAAATGGAAAGTCGTTCTGACATGGTGTTTTCCCCAGAAACGAGAATAAGGTAACAAATAATAATAAAGATGAATAATCTGAATGTTCAGTTCAGCATGTCAGATATGCTACGTACAGGCAGTGCTCCAATTTTGAAGGCTATAGTACACTTATGTCAGTACATTGTTTGCAGTATGTGCAGTGAATTAAATGTTCCACTGTGCTGCCATGTTTGACAAAATAAAACTCCTTCAGCCTGTAGTTTTGAAATTTATTTTTGCTGGGATTTGCTTGCTTTGCTGATAGTGTGCTGCTTCTTGAATCACACTCGTAAAAAATGAATCATGCCTGAACACTATTCTGACAACTGAAATAATCGTGTTTTGAATTTTACATAACGAGTAAAAATCTTGACTTCAAAGAAATGTTGCCGTGATCACAAACTTTATAAAAGTTATTTTCAACAGTCTCATTGAGTGCAGTGATTGTCATTCAACACATCTCTTTGATGTACTTATCTTCAAATGAATTGGGTTGTTCTATTTTGTGTACTTTACCTATGCAAATTAGCTAAATGGGCTTTCCCACAGCAGAATTTTGACATGACACATCACCCTATCCTTGGCCAATTAAGTAATCTCAGAAAGGTGGTTGTTTATTGCTGACCATATTACCTTTTAAGTACCTCTGTATCTGCTGTATGCCTTGTGGATAGGTTTAGCTGAGCTTTGAGATGGACTGTTTACTGTTTATACATACTAGCCTGCAGACTGTAGGCATATAAGAAATATAAGGGATTTTTGTTGTTGAAAAAACTTTGGGATTAAAATTCATGAAAACTGTGTTTTGAAACACAACCGTGGGGAGGGGGGTCAAAAATCATGTTTTTCGTGTGACACGGCATGTTCTAACAGGTATGCAGTGTCAGTGAAGGATAAATCAGTGTGTTCATTTTGACATGTTTCTGATATAGCAGGATTACATGAGAACAGTCAAATGGAATAAAATTAGATTTGATAGGATTATTAATTATTATGAAAGAGATGACTGGATTAGATATTTAAGCTTGTTCAGTGATATATTACTGTATTATTATTATTATTATTATTATTATTATCATGATTATTATTATTATTATTATTATTATTATTATTATTATTATTATTATAGTTTTGCACTTACAATAAAATTATTAATAATAATGGTTTGTCATGCACACAGAATATCAGTAAACCATCACATCTGGTTTGTCTCCCACTATAATGAGTGATATTTTATAAGACATTTTGAGGACATTGTAGACAAGTGTGCATTGCAGTTTAGTGTTAGTTGTTAAATGTTATGGTGCACATGATATACAATAGGATCGATTTTTCTCAAGTCTATTTTCAAAAGTTAGATATAGCAATCTCTTAGGTGCCAGAGTGTGTGACTCTACTTCCATTAGTCGACATAATAGTTTAAGGAAATTGTTTTTAATTAAGGTCATTGTTTAACGTTTTTCTTTTTTAATTTAAAAAACACACAGTATGTGTAGTATTTTCAGTAATTCAAAATTGCATAAACATTGGATGTAGTTATGGCCTTATAAGTTGAATCCGGCTGCAAATGGCACAGACTTCTGTCATGGGTTTATGTAGCTTGGCAGGAGTAATCAGTAGAAATGACAACATAGATCCTGATCTGCCATCAAATAATGTGCTGTCAGTATTTGCATTTGAACTCAACTTGTATACAAGTATATATGGTAGGTTTTCAAAGTCACAGTGGGCAGAACTGTTATTTTATTAAGATGGGACCTTTATTAGAAGTTGATGTAGTTATTTGAACAAACATTGCCACTGGCACTTTTCTTTCAGATTACACAAAAAAGTTGTTGCAGAAAAACATACCAAAAAATATAAATATTTGAAGCGAGTTTGATTCTATATGTATAGAATCTATCTTTGTTTTTCAGGAGATCCAGCGTGAGCAGAAGTTACAGAGGGAACATCAAGTGACAATGTACAGGAAGTACAGAACTGGCGATCTCCCAGATATCCAGATCAAATATTCATACATCATCGCTCCTCTACAAGCTCTAGCCCATGTGAGCTTAATAACATGGCCATACACATCTGAGTGGTCTTAAATGTATAAATACACAACAAACAGATATATGCAAAATCAGTTACATGAATGCTTAAACTGCAGTCTCAGGAGTCTAGTATACCATATTCAGCATAATGGACAAACCAGTCCTATCAAACACATCTCCTTTTTTCCCAAAATATTGTTCTGTCCGTATACTTCAGTGTATTAAATAGGTATTGGATCCAGAAAATGAAATTTTCACAAGAGAGCCAATCTCTAAATTTAAGTACTCCAGATCGTGTTATATACATGATACACACAAACAGATGACTTATAACAAAACATGACCCTGTAGGGTGTGCTATGTTACTTGGCATTGTAACTCATTACACACAATGACTTTGGTGGGAAAATTATATCAATATGTCCACTGCTCACTTTCCTTAAGCTGGATGGTGTTTACATTTTTCTATCAAGTAAAATAACTTTACTAAGTACAATTAAGAAATACCCACCCATACAGGCTAGAATAATGTACTACAAAGCTTATATTTTGCAGTCATTGACTGTTGTTTGACAATATGGGGATATTGCTCCAATAGTCAGTCAGAAACAATTAACAAGATAGAAATAAAAGAGTATCACGCCTGATCTTGGATGCTCCTTTTGACACAGCATCTTAGACTCTTTTCCATGAACTGAAATGGCTTCAAATAAATGACAGAATAAACTTTAACAAGGTGGTACTTGTCTATAGATGTATAAATCGTAATATATCCAAATAAAGGAGAGAACTGTTTGATGAAATTCAAGGGCCATATGTTTGTCGGTCCACCTCACATGGCCACTTGAAATACCTGCGACCCAAGACTGAACAAGTTTGATGTAGTCTTAAATATTCTGGGACAAACATGTGGAATTCTTTGCCCACATCAGTTACATCAGCCACTTCTGTTACATCAGCCACATCAGTTACATCAGCCACTTCTGTTACATCAGCCACATCAGTTACATCAGCCACATCTGTTGCAACTTTTAAAGAAAAATACCTCAAATACCTGACACTTAATTTTTAATTGATTTCTACATGTCATTATATCTTATAAAATCTCATGTTTCTACTCCAACTGTCTTGTCTCTGCATGCTGATCTGTCTTTTGTTTAATTATGATTGATATGTCCAGAGTTATGTTAGGTCATGGCATCTTGTTTTTAAATGCTGTGACTTTACTTTTCCTACACCCTCAGAAATTCCAAGCTGTTATTCCACACTCAGAATTCCAGGCTGTTATTCCTGCACCTTCAGATATTCCAAACTATTATTCTTGGCACAAACATGCAAAAATTAACCAATATCACTGTAGAAAACCATGAAATAACATGTGACAACTGTATGAAACTCCTTGGAGTAAATAATGATTCTCAACTAAATTGTAGCAACCAATATCTAAGATCTGTCAAAAAGCAGCAAGACAATTAAACGTCTTGCAACATCACAAACACTGTTTGTCCACTAACACTAAGCTACTAATTTATAAATGCTTTATCAGGTCAGATTTCATTTACTACCCCTTTATCTGGCACTACTGTAGCAAATGTAACTCGGTCAAAATGGAAATAAATACAATATAGGGCACTAAAACTGGTGTTGGATGATTTTACTAGCTCATGATTCTCAGCTAAGGAAAGCAAACATTCCTACTCTTCACATTAGAAAATTAGGAAATATGGCAACTGAAGCATCCAAGATACTTCACAAAATCACCTAATTACTTGAGTAATCTGGTCACTTTAAATGCAGTCTAAGAAACCAAAATCTGGCAACAATACCAAGAGTAATGAACACTAGGTATGGTAAGCTTTCAGATTTAATGCTTGTAGAGTCTGGAACAGCCTGCCCAAAGAACTAAAAACAATTTCTGATTTCAAAGAATTCTACATGCTGCTTCAGACATGGCTCGGGCTGCAATGTGCAATAGGTTTATCTGTTTAGTGGTAAATGGCACTTAAGATGTAGGGTTACCTTTTTCACTGGGATAGTCGAGACTTAAATCCTGCTACCATAATGTCTATTTTAAGTAAGCATCTTCTCCTATTTTAACTTATAATATCCTCATTTCTCCTGATGTCACTTTTTTTTATCACGTGAAGACTTTTAGCTGCATGTATTGTGCTATTGTTTTGTCTTTTAATCAGCTTTAATCACTGACATCATGCATGCTTTTAAACAATAAAATATTTATATTCCATATTTAAATTATCAAGTCCCCTCTCTGATGTGTTACATATGTTCACACACACACACACACATATATATATATTGTGCATCTGCATGTTGTCTGTGGTGTTGTAGCATAATTTGATGTGCTTACCTTAAGTTGCATTGTCTTTTCAAATCTGCTGTTACCATTGGCACTGGTGTCTGCATGTATACTCTTACACTAAATATGTATTGTGTACCTGTCTGTTGAATTATGAAATGCTGTTGTTATGTTGGTAAAATAGCTTGTATTAAAATGTTTTATTTGCTTTACTCAGACCACTGATTTAAATACGATTTCTTGCATCTTGTACACATTTTGTTAGTAAGATTCATGCATGTAGACTGTTAGAAAGTAGCAGAGTTCCTCAAGGGAGACTAGATACATCTGTATTCTAATTAGCTTCCCTCTTTAAATAAAGAATTATTATTATTTGGAGAGGTCTTTAATTTGATCTTCATTACATATTTACACTCGCGCAGTGTCTCTCTTTGGCAGAATTCAGCATGCAGTCAATAACATTAAAAAGATCGAACATTAAAAAATGTAAGGGCTGTTCCAGTAAATTATACTTGAGTCCCAATGAAGGCACTTTTAATGTGGAGTAGATGCAATTTAGAACTTTGTATCATTTTCATGCAAACTCCCTGAGTAATCAGAGTATCTTGGCGTCTATCTTTTAAAAAGTGCCTTCCCAGGGTACCAGGTGTGTTTAAATGGAGCAGCCCTAAGTGCAAGTTCTCCGAATAATAAAGGGAATTAAATATTTGTTTATTTCAAGTAATTTAAAAAAGAAATACAATATGTGATTCAACAAAAGAATGACAGTTTATCAAGACATTGTACTTATTTTATATATGACATATTTTCTGCTTTTAGAGGAACAACACTGTTGCAAAGCTGCTGTTTGGTTCCATCTTCAAGTCCATCTTCGAGAAGATGGATGAAGTGAAGACTGATAGAGAGATTCAGGACACTGTAAATCTGATCAATACCAGCATTGACACAATCCTCTCTGGATCTAACCAGTATTTCCCACCCTTTATTGGATGTGTCCTGGTATGTATCTTTTATGTTGTGTCGGGATGTATTTTGGTATGGATCATGGCACACGTGTGCATTTCAGTCTAGCTTCTATATTGTGTCAGGATGTATTTTGGTATGTATCCTGGCACGTGTGCATTTCAATCTAGCTTAGTTAACCTGTTGATTTAAAAATATCAAATGTAGTTGGAAAATAAATATTATACAAGAGAAGTATTAGTATACACAGAAACAACAAAAGATGGATTCTGCAGACAAAGAAATGTGTACACAAACATGCATGATTGCAGACATTGTTACACATTCCAAGCATTTACGATGAACAGAAAGTACAGATGATGCTTCTCCTTCAAATACGTTCCACTGATCCCTGATCACATTAATATTAGGAATATAAGCTTAATACTTCCTGAATCCAGCCCACAAAAAATAGTCTTTTCTGTTTATATTATAAACAGGGGTCTCAAACTCAAATCACCATGAGGGGCATATGAGGACTAATACATTGGCCAGAAGGCTGCATCACTGAAAACCTTTCATACAGTGAAAGTGGCTCATATAAAAGATAGCCAGTTGAAATTGTTGGAAACAAGAACTAAGCAATGTAACAATCAAATTTTTATCAAAACTGCCTGGTTGTAAAGAAAAAATGTGCATTATTATGTTACAAATTCCGGGTGTCGTTGCAGGGAAATAACTCCATGGGCTGCGTGTTTGAGACCCCTGATATAGATAAATGTCAGTAAAATCTTGCCCATTAACTTCCCTTGCCACCACCTGGTATTAAGCTTTTGCTTCAGTACAGTCAATGTTGTACTGTATATCTCTCAAAATCTGTTTTATCTCCATGGTTTCCAAACAACTAAACCTGAATCGGTGTTTTGATTGCATAATAATGATTATTTTTGAGGCAGTGTGCATTATTTTTTTTCTTATGACGAGTTTTTTTGTGAATGTGTCACACTCATGGACTTTGTGGGGTTTTTTCTGACCATATGCTCCAAGACAGTATTGCTGATGCATGTTGTGATTCATGATTTTGTGTTCACTCTCTGTAGTTTGCTCACTCTAGTAATGGGTGTTGTTTTTGCAGCATATAAACATGTCAAGTTATTTTATTAATTTTTTCATTGTTCTTGTCATGATGAAGAACTGTCCTAAGTGTAAGAAATTAAAGGCAAATGAGAAAGCACATGCAACATGCCTTGCCTGCACTAAATGTACATCATCTCCGACATGCACTGTATGTACCATGTGGTCAGAAGATATCTAATCAACAGTTCTGCAGAAGAGTGTCAAAACAGAGAAGAAAGAAGTAAATCTCACAGCAAGCAAACTGATGTGTTGAGATTCACCATTAGATGAAATCAATTGCGAGTTAGTGGGGTATCTGTTGTTGGGGTCCCCACTACCAAAGGTGACATATGACAACATTGGCTACCATCACCTCAGCGCAAGTGGAGGAGCAAGCCACTGCAGTTTTGCTGACATCACAGTCCTCTACACAATCATTTCAATTACAGATGCATCACTGAGTACAATAGGTGACAACACGGTTACTTTGTTGAGCCCATTTGTCCATCTCAAACATCAATAGATAATTTTGACAGCGTTATGGGAGTGTCTGAGCATGGTATTGGGCCTGTAAGTCTGTGTGCATGGGGCTTTTACTGGATCGTCATGACCTATCATATGATACAGTAATATCATACAATGCTGTCCCAACTGCCAAACAGTCTGTCCAGTCATCTGTATCACGTGACAAGTGACTGTACATTGGTCATATTGGCAACCCATACCACCTACACATCTATGAAGCCGCCAAACATGCATAATTATGGGCATCTTACTGACAGATCCATCCATCTCACCATAACTACAGCATGGCATGTACTGGAGCCATCTATATCACTGTCTGCACAGTTGACAACTGTAAAAGCCAATCTACCGACAAACCACTCATCTGTACCGTACAACAAATTTATCCTATATGCCTGGCTAACCATATGTTCATGGCCTACCCACAATAATAGTACAATGATTGGTATAGTGATGACAGAAATGCCTCTTCCATGTCGCCAGGCATGATTTATGGAGAAATGGAAGAAAGAGGTAGACCAGGATAACCGTAAATGTGATGATAGTCCTGGAGAGCTGACCTACTCAGATCCAATGATGGAGTAGACTGAGTTCAGCTTTATGGCTGTGGTAGAAATTTACAAGGTTTTTACTGGCTTTAGAATAACCTCTATCCCTTATTGCCATGCAGGCCTACAGAGAAAATACTCACAGTCTGCCCAGCAAAATATGCAATCTGGGCAGCTATAAGACTTTATTTTCAGAAAGCTGAGCACCAGCAACGTTTATATCCTGCTGGCATAAAAATGCAGTTGGTCACATTTTATGCTTAACAACTGGCCTTACACAAAAATTTGATGGCTATCAACATGTCTGCTCCATATTTCTTTAAAATTGATAAAAATGTATTTCATGCTGTACATAATATTACAGCCACAACTTTTATGTTGGATTTAGCCTCATTAGTGATTTTCAGGCAACAAACATACCTGGGATTCAGCAGTCCAAATTGTGAGAGTCATTAAAAGAACTGGACATCATTCATAGCGCCCAGTATTTTTTTTATAAATGAAGTTGTCTATCGCTGTGCCATGATTACAGATTCTTCAGCACAAATAGAACAAAGCAGAAAGTGACTGATAAGAGTAACGTCTATGAAATAGAAAGCGGATTGCTTTTATTTGTATAATTTTATCTTGAATTGAATATCAAAACCTTGCATTCCATCAAAGTGATATGCAGACACTCCTTCAGGCACTATGTTGTTGCTGATAGTCCTGATCGAAGTCAGGAGGGATATGGGACAACAACTGTATGAACAGAATAAGTCAGCTTCTTACAGAATCTGATGTTGAGACGGTTAACTTTAAAGACTTTAAACACACTTTACAGTTTGTCAGTACATGAATACTGGCAGCCTCATCTTTTTTTCAGTATTAGAGGCAAATTTTATCGGTAAAAACCAGCATACTGGTGTAAAAGAACCTCTAATGATCAACAAAAGCGATCGATTTTCACACACAGTTTTGGTCAGTTACATTTTTGCTACTAGTTAAAGTCAACACGAACAAAAGAAAATACTTTAAAAAAAAACAAAAAAACAGTACAGTCCTACATATACATGTACTTAAATTGGCCTATTCACAGGGAAGTAAAAAAGAACTTTAAAGCACTGACATTCTTACAGTAACTTAAGTATTGTAAAAATGTGACTTGTTACTTAATCTAGTATAAAAGACTTCCAGTCTTCTTTTTTTCTGCAACCTGGTATGACTGAATTATTATTTTTATAGTGCATTATAAATGCCATTTGTTTTTAGAAACTAAACTCCTAAGTTTTGGTGATTTAGATGCATAATCATTGATCTGCAGTATATTTGTCAACTAAACCCTGATATCTCGGGACCAAGTTATGTCAACAATTTTTTTTACACCCCCCAAAGTAATGGAGATAACCGGGTTTGACTGTAGTACCACCCAGGTTCAGGATAGAGGCAGCATGATCGATCTGACTCTCCCTTAGATAGATGAGTTTGCCATCATTCTCATGTTACGAATATGTAATTAAATTGCTTGTGTGTTAGTTTTAAATCATTTTTTTTAATAATTTTGTTTCATTACATTTTATTGTAATGATTATTTTCATGGGATTTGATATTTTTTTTTTTTAAATTCAGTCTTCTGTTCAGAATGCAAAATATTACTTTATCACTATTTTTAGCTCCCCTTGGTTCAGACGTTTGTAAACATTACATGAAAACGATTGGCTATTATCAAGGTCATGTTCGGCCCACATGTTAGCTAAGTTGTAAACAGCCTTTCTTTTTTTATTTATTTCCAGTGTGAGAATCTGATTCTTAGATAGGGCTATTCTAAGCTACGTGCTGAATGACATTTTTTTTACTGCGCTGTTCAAATTAGAGATCACGTAGCCCATCACGTGAGCCACCATGTGATCTAAAATCGCGGGTTAAAATAGATGTTTTCTAGTAGACCCAAGCAGTCGTGTTTTTACACCTTTAGAGCTCAAGGTGTTTCTATCGTTGATGCCAGTTTGTTTCGAATTCCATCTATTTTTTGGGATTTAATAATTTATATTCTCTGGAAAACAAAACAAGCGCTTTCTTTATAAAATTTTGGGACAAAGACATTTAGTGGAAATTTATTCTGGAATTCTAAACAGGAACATTATAAATTGTGATTCAACGAGGAACTGTTGCCATCAGTACAACAACCTCGTCTGACGTCATCGCCTTCCATATTGGAACTTCATCGAGATTCGAACCTGGATTCAATTACAACTGTTTAGTGATAGGACTTATATTTTTCAATTCTAGGATTAAATTTTGGATTGTATTTAGAAACCGTAAGTCCTATTTCATATTTTTACCTTGTTTTCTAGGGAAATAAATTATTTTGTTAAAATTTACAAAGCTTGTTGGCTTCACTCTTTCATTTGTTACTTTTGTACGAGCCTACACATAACACTCAGTTTGACTGATGCATTCTTTCATGTCCCTGTTCACCTAACATCACAGAAATTTCTTCATTTTGCATACTGAGATAATGTTTACCAGTTTCAAGTTCTTTTGCATTTGCCTTTACAAAAGCTATGGACTGTGTCATCACCCTGTTCCTGTTTTCATCCACAGTGACAGCAGCATTTTTGCATGACATCCTCAAGAAACTTCTGTTCTTGTCAAGAGCATAAACCTCTCATCCCTTTCAAGTCATCTCTTACTTTCTAGTGAACTGAGAAAAGTCAGAACTTCATCCATTCCAGTGTTTTGTCCATCTAGTTATGGAGTTTATCACCAGTTTCAATCATGTTCTACTTCCCCATGTTTGTGTTGTATGGATCATCACAGTTATAGAGTGGATTACAGCAAAAGAGTTTTTGCAACATCTTGGATTATTCATTGGGCTGCATATCTGATCTCATTGGGTCTTCTTTTCATGTACCCCTTATGAATGAACTTGCTGGCTCAGTGGCATCCCTTTTCTAATCTATTCAGTCAAAAGGTCAAGCTTATGAATGAGCTATTATCATTCTTGCACCAGTGGTGCAACCACAGTTAGATCACAATAGAAAGTCCTCTAGAAAGAATCAAACCGGAAGATACAGTATGTATGAATGCCAGTACGTGTGGCTGGGGACTGTCCACCTGTTGCTGGGCTTTGATATGGTAAGTGGCAAGTAGGGGCTTCAGGAAATACCTTTCACATCAGCCTTCTGGAAATGAAAGGCCCATAATCAGTACCATTCAGTTCTGGAAGCACCATCTCTGTGGGAAAATAGTCCTAGTAATGTTGGAAAAATCATTGGAGGTGGCCTTCCTCCTCAAACAGTGGCGAACCAGATCATCATTCAGTATATGCATTCATGCTCCTAACTCTATATCAGTGTACAAATCAGACAAATTCCTGGCCAAGCTGAATCTTCTCAAACATCCATGGTCACAGGTGTGCCATCTATGTCGGGACCAATTCCTCTGTCACTCCTGGCTCTTGTCAATGGAGCCTTACAAGGGAAAGAATTTGAACCTTTGTTTGTAGAGGGCATATCACAAGCAAGAAAGCTCTCCACTTTGAAGTTTTATGAGGGAAAGTGGCAAGCATTCAAATACTGGTGCAGAGTCAACAACATTGTCCCTTTGGGTGTCTTAAGGCCACAACTGGAATCTTTTCAAGGATTTTGACATAGCTCAATTCAGATAAAGTCTTTAGCCAGAACCCCTTAGAAACTACTAACATACATAACATGGGTGACATACAGAGTGAGTGAGTTATATGCCATTTCATTTGACTAGAACTAGCTTCAGTTTTGAATGGAAGGATGGATTCTATGGTCATATTAATAATTCAGGCTCTGTAACAAGGAATTGGCTGCAACAGTGTGCAATCTAAGAGTCATGGTATGCTCCATGTCTTCAAAAGACATGGAGGGATGTGACTATACAGGATCTTGTCCATGCCCTCAAGCATTAATTGAAGGACATGGAGAGAAAAGTCATGGAACAAGGAAACAACTCATTCCCCCAGTAAATGTCATGAAAGAGGATATCAACACTCAAGCCCTATAGTTGTGACTGAAGTTGGTCATACACTTGGCATACTTTGAAGTTTTAAAAGATAAGAGTTGCCTGATGGTGATATAAGCCAATGAAATTAGAGCTATTTCTGTCTCATTTTCAAAAGTAATTGTTTAATTATAGTAGAAGCTGTTGGTTGGCATGCAGTCAACTGTCTCTAGTTTTTATCTCTGTAGAGACAAAATTTGAATCTGGAGGGTCCAGTTACAGCTGCCCTGATCACCACCAGACCCAGTTAAAGATGACACAGCCTCCTGAGTGACATAATTAATGCTTTCACTGGATTAGGCTGTAAAAACGTTTGTCAGTAAAACAAGATGTCAATAATCATCTTAGCCAGGTATATTTGCCACAGATCACATGACCATCGGCTGTGCTGCTTTCAAGTTATGAGAGAAGCATAACTTTCATATAGAGAATCCAGCCTTTCTTCCCGTGGGTATTGGTAAAAACTTTCATACAGAGAATCCCGCCTTTCTTCCCTTGGGTATTGGTAGGATGCTCAGCGTTCCCTCCTCCTATTACCTATTCTCTTAACATTAATTTGGTCATGGAATGTATTTGCAGGGGAAAGTAAATTTTTTTAGTAAATTATATTTCTCAGAGAATAAGCCGATCACATTACTTTAAAACCCTTCCAACCTCCTCACAATATGAGCATCCTTGTTGATATATTGCTCAGCTTAAAACTAGCGACACCTGGCATCAGCAATGGGAGGTAATAGGCAAGAGTTACTGTACATCATCAGTATGATATAGATGGAAATGACTATTTTCTCTCTTTAGGAGGGTTGGATTCAGAATGTAGTAAGCTTATATTCCTAATGTTAATTTGATCAGGTAAATTTTCTTCGAGAAACATAATTTATTTAAAAATTTGCTTTCTTTGACAGCTTTAGATAGACAGTTTTCCAGAAAAATGTCTTTACTATTTTTTATATATCATTAGCTTTGGGGCTTGGTAAGAAGAAAGTTATTAGGTGACATGGGTTGCTGCATTGATAAACTAATATCTGTAAGAGTATAATTTGTCCTTTTACTATCTGTATCCATGATATGTTTGACCATAGAACCCTTTGAAACTTTAAACATAGCATTTCTTAAACATATTTGTTCATCGACAGTCATGATCTTCGTATATTGGTAGACATTATTGACATTGTTGTCAAGTATAATTCTGATGGCTTCTTCCTTTGTACTTTTAACATATTTGTTTTTGAAGCATTACCCTATATGATACTATAGTAATCCAGATGATGGTGAATATAGCTGTCATATCATTTTTAATAGAAACCAAATATTCTTAGACATCACTGTGGTAACATTATTGGTTTGACCAGACCATAACATATTGTTATCAACTTGAACAGCTAAGACTTGCATAACATTTTTCAGTTCAGCATGATTAAAATTTATGTGTAATATAATATCTTTAAGTCTGTTATGTATTTAATGTGTAGTTATCGGTATCAATTTAGTTTTGTCTAAGTTAATGACCATTCCATTGCATTTGCAGATTTCATACATTCCATTATAGAGTTCAACAAGAGTACTTTGAAAATTTCTTTCAACAATATTTTTAGAAAGAGTTAATATACAAGGTTGCATTATCAGCATAGAGATTCGTCTGAGTATTTCTTCTATTAAAAAGTAGCTCAAAACACAGGAAATAGTGGCCCTAAAATAGGTCCTGGGGTACTCCACGAGACACGTCTTTTTCTTCAGATATGACATTGTTTATGGCAACGTTTTGTTTTCTTCCTTTCAGATATATTTTAAACCTATAGAAAGAGCTGTTACATAGCTTGTAAAGTTTTGCTTTTTCAAGTGGAATATTGTGGTCAAAAAGTCAAAAACTATATAAAATCAAACAACACAGATCCCATTAGACCTCCTTCAGATAAAGTTCAGCATTATTTTTAGCTCTGCTGGTCATAGAATGGTCATTCACCAATAGACCTTTTATAATACCTAGTTGGTCCTAAATTAAAATGGTGAAAATCATATGTTCAATATGGTTGCCATGATGTGAACATTTTCCTATCACTTCTTCCCCCTGAATGGATGGACCTGGGGTTTTCACCAACAGAATTATAATGATATCTGCTTGGTCCTAAATCTGATACCCATTATGTCTATCACAGCAGGTAATTGGAAAATATTGTTACCATTGAAGAATATCAGAGGTGATTTCAGCAGTTATAAAGCAGAAATGGTCTTATCTTGAATTCCTGGAGGGACTGTAATAACAAGTGCAGTTTCACATTAATGATTCAGGTGAAAGATTGACTGTTTGCTATACAACAGACTGTATTCATCAAGATCAGTGATTTGGGATTCATGAAAATGTTTTTTTTTTGAAAACATTTGATACAGCAGGAAGGATTAGGATCAGTCAGAAAGACTGCATCATGAGGACTATGTTTATTTAATTTTATTTGTTTTTTTTTAAAAATTATGGTATTTCTTCTTAAATGAATGATGCTGCTATCTGTACTAATCTCAATCAAGTGATGTTAGCACCTGTGTTTTAATTTTGCTTTTAGATTTTACTTTGAGAGTTTATTAGTGTTAGTTATAAAATGCATTTCATGGGAAGTATTAGGAAATCTTTTGGGAATGGTCTGAAAGTTTATCATGCTTACAAGAAGTAATTGGTTCTGCAGTGTTATCAGCAACAGAAATAAAAACATTAAACTCACTTGAAATATCTTCATTTTTATTGATACATATTCCATCCTTTTTATGGTGCAACAATTATCAAAATATGAATTATGAGAAGAACATTCACCAGCTGTTATTTTTGTTTCAGAATGTGTCCAGGTTTCTGTTTATATTTGTCAATCAGTTTTTCTTGTTGCTTTGATCTGTTTTTCAAAGTGCTCTAAGTCAGTCAGATGTTTTTATAGTTTCTGTGATTTAGTGTGTAAGCCACTTTGCCAGATTAACATGCTTAACTCCATGCTTTTTTGAAGGAATCAGTGACATCTGTAAAGAGTGAGTAATCAAGAATGTAATGCATCATGCACACCATCAAACATTGTCTTTTTATAATATCGCATGAAACATACTTGAATTCCTCTTGGAACTTCTTGTTAAAATTTGCAGAAGATCTGTAAAAAATTTTATAGTGGGATATTTAAGGTTTAAATGCAATTTTTCAGCATACAATAGCTATATATGGGTGTCAATCTGATTAAAATCATATCTCCTGTTATACATGAAGATCTGACAGCGACCGCTTAGGGGTCATGTTCTGGCAAACTATGTTATTACAATAATCGCTAATTTTATCAGCCAATCAGATGAATTCTTATATCTTCATGTTTGGAGACCGAGCAGTGTGGATAAAGAGCATGAATGTGTACCGAACAATTTAATTCACTTTAAAAGATTTTTGAAAGCTGCATTTCCATTGGCTAATTCAAAGGTCACCAGAACATGACTCCTTAGCAGTCATCATCAGATCTTCATGTAGGACAGCAGAGATCTGATTTTAATCAGATTGATATGACTGTTAGTATACCGTATTTACTGCATGTTTTCGGACGGCAAAAAATAATTACTTTTTTTGTTGTCCGAATACATATTAAATTCTTTAATTAGGTGTCTGAAAACAAACAGGGGAAGACAAATTTGTGTCCCGTCCCCCCCCATCCGTAACGAAGTTACCACTAGCTCACATGACGACATGCTGCCGTGAAGTAAAACAAGTATTTTGTCTAACACCACGGAAAGGATAATGAATGAAAAACGCATTACTTGCCTATTTTGTCTATTTGATACATGTCCATCCACCAGAAAACGCAGCCATACATGTATTAGAGCCACGATTGTGTGCGTATTTTCCAGAATAACCGCCATATTAGTATTCGTGCAATCCAGTTTAACCCTTTACTAGCCTAATCAGTGATCAATAAAATCTACCTTACAAACGCATGCAAGCTTTATGTCTGTGTAATTAAGATATTAATATAAACTAAATAAAAAAATTTGGAATTATAATTCTGAAGATATTTATGGCAGAAACATTTTAGTATCGAGAGTAGAACTACCGGTACATGTATGAGGGCTAATCTTAGAGCACCAAGGATGAGAGGCTCCATATGTGGTGAGTGTTGTACGCACGCCTAGGAAGGGTAAAAATAACAAGCAAGTTGCAATATAATATGTTGGTATTTTTTGAAAATAAAGGTGATCTATTTGATGTGGTTCTCTCTTCTTTTTGTTTCCCACCTAGCCGAGGGTAGCTTCAAAATGAGTAGAGCCTGCCGACTCGAAACAATCAACTGCTCAAAGATTGTTTTGATGCATGTTGGAGATTTCAGGGTGTCTAGGTGATAATTGTTCCTACGATAATTTGTGGGATTTCTTTGACAGGTGTGTTCGGAAATAAAGGGCAGCCATCTAAATTTCGTTAAAAGAGCAACACGATGTACCGAACATGTTGAACCCACAATCAGTATTTATCGTCTACAAAGAGGTTTATTACCTGTAGAACAATAACTACATTTAAACCCATGGTACATAATGCCTCGGGGATAAGGAGTTTGTTTTGTTGCATGATGCCAATGAATTTACTAATCCATACTGACTCTCTGATGTATTGTTTGAATGATATAAAGCAGGATCATGGTTTCTAATCAAAGCCATAACTGTCACACCTGCGTGAAGTGGTTTCGTGTGTAACGATGTCTACACTGACAACCAATCCATGGAAGTTCGTGATCACATTAAATAATTGGCGACCAAATGAAGCGAACTTTGTATCAGTTAAATTAACTGCAAACACACTGTGAATTTTACTTTAAAACGAAGCAGCAGATCTTCTTAGATTGTGTCCGAAAACATAAATTGTAGAAAAAATTATAGTGGAGCAACGTCCGAAAAATTACAAGGCATTTAAATATTATATTTGCCCCCAAAAAACGGTGTCCGAAAACAAACAATGCCCTGAAAACATGCAGTAAATACGGTATTTGGTGGAGGAAGAACCCCGGAAAACCTCAAGAAGAACCAACAACCCAAGGGCAGCTACTGGCAAGCTTTCTTATGTATCCACATTGGCTGGGATGATTTTGGAGTGATTTGGTCTTGTGTGTTAGAAATATGGAGTAATGGCCATTCAGGCCAATGGGAAGGACTCGAAGCAAGAGCACATTACTTGAAGATTTGAAGTAAATATGATGAATGACAGTTTGACTTTTCCAGGGACAATTCTCTATGGTCCATTTACATATTGAACCATTCCAAATGAGGTTATGTGTCTGAGCCCATAAATGTTGATTTGTGGGTTTAGCAAGTCTGTGTTAATATCACCAGTAATTCATTTTGTTCATTAAGAACTATTTCAGTTTGATCTTCAATTATATTATTCCATTGTACATCTGAATTTGATTCTTAATGAAAATGGTGCTAATCTGACATCAAATATTGAAAATATTATCCCTAGTCCTCCTGAATGGAATGTCATCATTAAAGGTGTCAGTCAGTTCCCAGGTACTTGGGTACCCACCCATTCATAATTACCTGGGAAATAAAATAGCTATAGGGTACTTGTTTAGTTGATGTAAAAAAAACTACAAAATGAAACAACATATTTTCAGGTTCAGATTGAAGATTATGTATGGCTATGTCAGGAGCTAACAGAGAGAGAATAACGAGTACAGTTCAAGGCTTGTGTTGTGTGACTGTTGGCTGCTGTGCATTTATCCACCATAGTTCTCCATCTGCTGATCTTATATTTTTGACGTGTGTGACCATTTGGCCATGTACGTCAAACAGTTTCCTTTGTTTCTGTTTATAGTAACTGTGCATGACACGTTCCCAAGAAAACAGATGGGTTTCTTGAATTTGAAACCATGTGTCATGGATTCATTATAGTTTGATACACACTTAAGTAGCAGACCTGTCTATATTGAAAACACATGGCACCAAATATTAGGTGAAACGGATTTATCAGTGTGACTCATGGATGTTATATAACTAAACAACGTAGAGGAGAGGGATTGTTTTTTAACTGAAGAACATGTTGCATCAGGAAAATGACAAATCAATAGTACTTTACAATTTTGAAAGAGGAATTTGACAGTGATGTAATACAACATTCAGAATTTGTGGACTTTACGACCTTTCCGTGAAAGTTAAACATGTGATGTAGACTAGTTAAAGTTAATGTTTTGTGTCTGTATTCTCGTACTAATCCGCATGGATATAGCCAGTTTGTGACAAGAATTTTAACTAACTGCAGGTCCAGGTAAGTAGCAAAAATAAATGTTAAGTTTTTCCTGTTATTTTTTGTAATTATGGCATGTAGTATATAGATTACATTTTTATGCTCAGATTGAATTTTTTTTTTTGCCATTTGCCACTCATATTAGTAATAATTACACTTAAACCTCTGGGAGGAGTTGACATTGTATGAACTTACAACAAAGCAGTTCAGGTTCACATTTAATATGATTTGCCTTTGATTGGGTAACTGATCATTAGGATCGACAGTTACCCAGATGACTTTTCTAAAATTTTGACATCTTTAGTCATAAAGGTATGAGAGTTTCATCAGAAGAATTCTGATGATGTCTAGTTGGTTCTGAATGAAAATGGTGCTGATCTGATGTCAAATATGACCACCACAGCAGCCATCCTGAAAATCACTGCTCCACCTGAACAGAAAGTAAAATTACAATGGAGATTTTGGCCAGTTGATGTCTAGTTGCTCATAAATGAAAAGGTATGCTGCTTACACATCCAGAAATGTCCACCACAGTGGCAGCCATCTTGAAAATCTTGTTATCACTGCTCCTCCTGAATGGATGGTCATATCAACACTGGGATTTTATTAAGTAACTTGTGACGTTTAGTTGGCCCTATATGAAAACCATGTTCCTCAGACATCCAATATGCTCACCACAGGTGCCACATTGAAAATCTTGTTATCACTACTCCAGAATGAATTGTCATATCAGCATGAGGTTTTCACTGAAAGACTTCTTATAATATCTATTTGGTCACAAATGAAAGAAAAGGTATCAGTCTTACTGTTAATATGGCCACCACAAAGGCCATCTTCATCTAAAAAGTCTTGTTGGCTACTTCTCCAAGATGTTTGGTCATCTTGATATTGTGCTTCCACCAAATGCTTCTTATGATGTCTAGTTGGTCACAAATGGAAATGGTGCCAATCTGATATCCAGTATGGCCACCATGGCAGCCATCTTGAAAATCTTGTTTTTGTTACTTTTCCAAAATGGGAAGTCATATCAGCATGGGTTTCCCCCAGAAGATCTTACAATGTCTTGTTGGCCCTAAATGATGTATTGTTTGGTCCTGAAAGAAATTGGTGTCAATCTGAAAGCCACAGCAGCTTGTTGTTGCAGAAGAATATCAGATATGGTTTCAACACTTAACAGTTAGAAGGAAGATTTATGTTACATTGGAGTTGAAATTTTGACTGCTTTGATTTGGATTTTGGATTTCTGTGTGAATAAATGCAGATGATAAAGCAATTATACTTTGTCCTTGTTTCCAGGATATTTTGTACAGCCTGAGGACTCAGTTGAAGGTAGACATAGCTTCAGTAGGATCTTGCGCCTTGTTCAGCAAACTTCAACCGCTAGGTAAGTGCACAAATTTTAATTCTCTATTATTGTTTTCTCACAGAAAATAGATACGTTAATGTATCTATAACTTGTTTGTGGGACTGGAAGGTAATTGCAATAATAAAACCATACTTTTGTGCAAAAATGGTACTACCTCCAGAACACTGCAATAATGTGATGGATCAGGGTAATCTTGGGATTACATTCTTAAATATCATCAGTACAAAATTGCCTAAAATTATCTTAGAATTGAGACTGCAGTAATGCATTGAAACTTAAGGGTGTGACATTTTGCAATTGAAAATGCCCATTTGGGCTCTACAGAGTTTTATTGACTTATACAACTGATCTATTAAAACCAACCATTAGTGATTTTCTGATTTAAGACCTGCCAGATCTTGTGATTGAACTGAAAGGCCTACTGCAATGACCGATAAATTACAAGCTTTTCAGAGTAATAGCAAAAAGTATGAAAATACAATCATTGTGTTCAAATGTAAAAACTGGCTTGTTCATGTTGGATCTGGATCCAGGTTTCACACTAGGTTGAATGAAGTTGGTTGTTGTTGTGGGCTTAACACCATTTTTCAGCACACAATAGACTATGCATGGTTGACAGTATATTTGGTGGAGGAAGAAGCTGGAAAAACCCTGGGAAGAACCACCAACCCATGGGAAGCTTAACTGGCAAACTTTCTCACGTACCCACATTAGCCAAGCCTAAGACTATAAACTCAGGCAGACAGAGGTGAGATAGCAGTGATCAGTCAAGGCAAGTGCTTTAGAGCACTCGTCCATCTGGGGTTCAGTGAATTTGGTCAGTGAATAGTCTAATTTTTACATTAGTACCTCACATGCTTTAAACAGATCATATTTTTTTGCTCAAAATGCCTGCATTACAGCATTTTTTAGAAATGGCATTCAATGAATAAAAACTGAAGACAAAAGGGACAGTAAACTTCTTCAGATGTTTCAGCAGACCTGCATAGAAAAGGAATATTCAGATTTTTGGGATCCAGACAGGAAAAGCAGTAGTCACATTTATTGGACATCATGTTCTTGATTTAAGTTTGTTTCATGGCTGAAAAGATGATTACCATAGCCACTTAAAATTGAAGACACCTTCAAATCCCCCCCCCTCCCCAAGATTACATCATGTACAGAGATCTAGCAAGAAGCTATTGATCTACATGGGGTTTGGAACTGCAGTTTCTGAAACTGTACTGGAGGTAATTAAGATATAAGCGTACTTTACAAACTTTTTTATTTGAACACAGTGTTTGATTTCATTGCATCAGTCTCAAATCACACCATTTAAATACATGTTTCCTTGTATGCAACAGGAGTACATACAACTTTGTTACACCTTGCTGAATAGTGTTCTAACTTATAGAAAAAGTGTTCACTGCCTTACTGAAAAGGTCTTACTGAAGTGAACAGATCTATATTTTATTTGAAGAGATGGAGAAAAGATGCATAGAAACTACCTTTCAGGCTGTCTTTCTCCATCGTACCTTGATACATTTATACTTCTACCACAATAATGGGACATGCATATACCAGGCATGTAACTCTTGTCTGTCTGTCTGTATTAAGTTTCACATTTTGGTCACTTTTTAGTTCACCTAGTTGCAAGGCTTAGTCCATCATGCAATCATGTACCAACACTTGATTGTTAATACTCTGGGGTCCATATTTGTGTTTTGATTCAGTCAAACTTGTAATATGGGTTTATATCATCAGAACTTTTGACAGTGATAGAGGTTCATGCATATTATTGACGTGGTGTTGAATCTGATATGTTAACATTGTTTTGGTCAAACTAGAAATGTATGCTTATATCATTATGGTCTCAAAAAAGTTTGATAATAAGCAAGATCCATGCATACTAATGAAGTGATCATGCATTTGATTGGTTGATCTTGTTACCACTCTTGAGGCTATATTTCTGATCCAATTTTGATGATATTTGGAATCAATAGGTTCTTGGACAAATTCAGTAAGGAGCAAGACTTCATGCCTACTGAATAGGTAATCTTGAACACAGTACACAAATATTATTTAGTTGATTTTGCATCTGATTGGCTGAACTTGTTAGCAACCATGTAGTTTTTCTCATCCCATTTTTATCAAACTTGAAATATGTGTTGGTATTGTCAAGATCTTGGGTGGGTGCAATATTGAGCAAGATCCATGTTAATGATGTAATCTTGGATCTGATAGGATAAATTTGTTACAACTCTGGAAGCCTTTTTTGTGATCTCATTTTCATCTGACTTAGCATATATGCTTATATCATCAGGATCTCGGACTGCTAGTAACAAGTGAGACCTGTGTATGTATATGGTGATCTTCCATTTGATTGGCAGAGCTTATTACTACTCTGGAAGCAATAATTCTGACGTCTTTTTTGTTTGTTTTTTTTTAATTGTAATAGGGATTTATATCTTCAGGCTCTTGGACAGTTTCAGCAGTAAGAGGTGTTAATGAGGGGATCTTGCATCTGATTGGCTGATCTTGTTACCACTCATGAAGCCACAATTTTGATCTGTTCAGTTTATTATCATCAAGATCTGGATGATTTTAATTTCAAGCAAGACACTGCGCCTATTAATTATGTCTTTAATTTTAGAAATAATATTTATAAGTAGAATCAACATGATACAAAGTTTGGAAGTTGGTTTACATAGGATATATTCTTACACAGTGCTAAAAGAATCTGATAGCACAAGGCCCGGGGACCCCGCTAACTTCAGATCAGGCCCCTTTTGTATTCCATGTGAGGTGCTTACTGGGCTTTCAAAAGAAACAATCTTTACCCGAGAAAACTTTGGTCACCCTGATGAAATGCAGAAATTTATTTTCAACATGTTGAAAGACTAGTAAATTATTATTTATCCCCATACATGCCGTTTACCCTTAAGAAGGTCATCTACTTATCATACTTGTATTGAAAGTATTTGATCTTTGGATGGGGATGAGATTGTCTGGGTTGCCTATAGTTAGTGCTCACTTGGCTTTAACATGAGCGTGATTCTACTGGAGGTAGGACAAAATTCTGTTTTGGATATTTATATGCATTGCAGAAACAAGCCAGAATCAGTCTAGCTGGTATTGGAACTGTTCCAGCAGTCATTGCAACCAGTACAACGATGCATACCCTAGTAATGGGATTAAGGCTGGCATGTATACACAAGCTGTTAATTGATTACTTTATTGTTGTAATCTGGAGAGTTTGGGCTAAATGCATGATTTTTTTGAGGTATCTTAAGTACTAAAGGGATCAAATGTTGTTCATGGTAGCTTTTGAGTCTTTGATTAAAAATCGGCCACCCTTTGGCCTAAAATTGATTTTGGGAGAAACACTGAGTATTTTTGTTTTTTGTATGGTCTTGTTCAATTGCTGTTGCTTTGTTCAAGATGTTTCGGGTTAAAGTTTAATGGATAATAATTGAGCAACACTGGTTAAACATATTAAGTGGTACCTATGAGAAACATTAAAAGTGTAAAGAGAAATTGTATAAGGCAAGACATGCTTCAAATACTCATGAACATAAACAATTCTGATCCAATGAGGAAGGAGGACATTAATAGAGGAATATGACAATGGCTGACCTGAGGACTTGGAGGAAAACATTGCTTTACAAGAAGTGTTTTGAGATCTGAACAAACACACAAGTTAATTTAATATGATTCTGTTTTTTATCTTTTCATATTTGAAGTACATCAATTGCAATATTTTATGATAGATAATAGTTTTTTAAAAAAATAGGGCAGTTTTGGGCATATGGAAATTGGAATCAGGGCTTGTAATTTTTCTTAAGTCACCATCCCAGGGCCTGAGTCCAAAACATTATTTCTCTGAGCACTATTACATAACCACATATGCCTATTTAGTCAACTGTTAAGTTATGTAGCTAGGTGAGTGATATTAGGCCCACTTGGGCCTCTTTTTAGGGCACTTTTGGTGGTTCCTACTTATTGATTATGTTTCAGCTTAGCTTGCCAGGTCTTAAGGCTAAGTGATCTTATGGCATCCAACATGTAAGTGGGCTTTGTCTGTCAACATAAGTATTTGAAACTACTGCTCAAAAAACCACTTGGCCAGTTTCAGACAAACTTGGTAGGAATGTTTCTCAGGATGTGCTGTACAAAACTCTCTGTACTTGGTGGCTACCGTAGCAAAGGTGTGGCTTCCATAGTAACAAGCTGGAAAGTCTATTTCTGACTTTATAATGGCTAAACCAGTTTTGGTCACACTTGGTCAGAATGCTTGTTAGGACATTTGTATCAGAGTTGTATCTGGGATGTTCCCCTAGTAGTTGTAATTATATTGAAATCTGTTTTCAGCTTCTTCAGAAACTGAGCCAGTTTTTTTTAATATAAAACTTGGTTAGAATGTTTGTAGGACATGTTGTACAAAAGATGTACTTTTTTGCTCCCATAGCATTGTTGTGGCTTCAATAGCAACCATATGCCTTGGTATTTGCTGTGGAAAGGCACTTTGTTCCCATTTCTTGGACATGATATCACCAATAATATGTTGAATGCTAATAACAACCACTCAACCAACAAATAACTAATCAGCCAGTGACAAATGCCATACCATGTCAGACCAAATATCAACCAACCACCCAGCCACAACTGCCATACCAAATCAGACCAAATGTCAAGCAACCAACCAGCCACATCTGCTATACCATATCAGTTCAGATGTTGTAGCATGAAAACTTCACATTTATAGAAAAGATGCCATTACACCATTTAGCCCAGCAGTAGGAGCAGGACATCTATTGTTACACATTTCTGCCTTTCCTTCTTTTCTTCCATCCATGTCAAATACCTGCTTAAGCTGTTAGGTTTTTTATTTATTTTTTTTGATGACGGGACCTTCATGTTCTAGGAATATATTTCTAGCTAATGACAATTCAGATATTTGACAATACATTTTTTGGATGAAGAGGATTTTTTGTGATCAACTAAGTCAATGCTTTTTAAAATTTTTCCTTTCAAAAGATTCCAGTATCCTCAAAGTCATCATATGGTGTCGCTTTCATGCATTTATTTTTGTTATGATTTTGTTTAAGTAGTCTTTACGTACAGTCTCGTTATCCCAGTCAGTACCCATTACATGTCATGTATTTATCTTGCTTTGGGGATCAGGAATTGCTGTCCTGGAAGAGCAGTTAATTATACATGAGCCAGATGATACTCGTCCTGTCAAGAGAAGCAAAATGGACACCACTGTCTCCAAGGATATTGCCCATTGGATTGAACTGGCAAGGTATGTCACCATCATTTCCACCATGACTACCATCACAACTTCTACTACAACTGCACTACAGTGTACTACTATGGCTTCCAGTACCATCATACTTCCACTGTCACATAATTATCATTAACACTAAAACTACCATGACCACATTAATAATTATTATTATTATTATTATTATTATTATTATTATTATTATTATTATTATCGTTGCTTTTTCCATGAAAAGATCAGGTGACCAGTCTAATAAATATGTCAGTAGTAGGAGTGGGAAAATTATTAGATGAAAATACACTTTGTAAAATATTTCCACACTTTTTCTTAAAAGTGGAACTGGGCTTTTTTAATAAACAATCATGGGCTTGAGATACAGAAATGATGATGATGACATGCTATATTTCATGTATCTTAGTATTATTGTACCCACAGACTGCACAAGTCAGTCAATGAGTTTGATGTGTTGCTGGGAATATTTGGAGGGAAGATAGGGACCCAGTCTATTACCCAGGAAGCTGTTGAGGCAGAAGCCAGAGGAGACTTCAACCTGGCTTTCAAGAAATATGAAGAGGTAACAGTTTTCTTGATTTTCAGATCCTTTCTTTGATCATGGTTATTTTAAAAAACCAGTTTTAGTTTATTGTACAAAAGGTGATGCTAAATACCAGGTAGGACCAGTTCTGAAGACACCTCATTCTCATGCAATTTTTGTTCATCAAGCCTGTTTGACCACCCAAATGCCAAAGCTACCACCACCCCCTACTATCACCCTCTACTCTCCCCTCAAGCTAGTGCATATTTCTACTGTCATTTACATTGAATCCTATCTCCAGATTTGAAGTTTCCATTTTAAACAGTTGGGTACAGATGCACAACACCATACATGAATAAGATCACACATGAATGAGCTGGATCATATAATCATTCACATACTAGATGGTGATGAGAAGTAATCAGTGTTGATTGTTGAAAACAGTACTAAAAGAAACGCATGTACT
The DNA here is from genome assembly GCA_016617855.1 of Megalonaias nervosa. Lineage (NCBI taxonomy): Eukaryota > Metazoa > Mollusca > Bivalvia > Unionida > Unionidae > Megalonaias > Megalonaias nervosa. The sequence continues at coordinate 834 of JAECUM010004319.1, read as the reverse complement.
TTTGACTGAATCTCAGGCTTCAAAAGAAAAAATACATTGTCACATCCCCACCTGTTTTACAACATTATTTATTCAATACAGAGTAACTAATAAGAAAGAAAACAAATAAAATGAACTTTTTCCATGATTGGAAATTGCCCGCTGTACAAAAAGGATGTTATTTTTCATAATTTACACATCATTGTCTACCTTGTCACAAACAGTTTAGAAAAAAATGTGTAACACCATTACTAAAAACACATTTGTATTTTAAATTTCTCAGAAACTTCTCTGAGACAGAAGGCATCTTGACTTGGGCTTTGAAGTTGCTACAAATTATGCCAGTCTGATATTGAACATGGTTTCTGTTACTGAATACAGAACAGCTTTTAAAGCCACTTAACAAAATTTGACCAAAAATAGACATGAATTCTCCAAGTTGAAGAACTTGCACATGGTATACAAATGAGGCTGATCTGCCATCAGATATGGTCACAATTACTAAAAATAAGTATAAAAAACGTTTATGCAACTTTATCTAGAAACAAAACATACCTAATAGAATTTAACCTTTCAGAACTGGACAAATGATCTTGATGTTTTCAGATATGATGATGATGTAAATGCTATAAAAACCTTGAAACGTTTTTTCATGACATTATGAAAACCACAGCATTGAGAGAAATGTCTTCAGAAATGTATTCTCACCCCAATTTCTTAGCTAACTGCTGTCACATTTGGCTATGAGCAGATGTCAGCAATACGAGTGATCTCAGGCCACTTAGACCTTTTGTTTCAGTTGCTGTTCGACCGCTCCGGTGGCCTAGTGGTTAGAGCATCTGCCTCAGATGCGGG
>JAECUM010004318.1:0-53079 GCA_016617855.1 Megalonaias nervosa | reverse complement strand
TTTAGTAGTACTGTAAATGTGCATTTGTACTACGCAGTAACGTTTATTCACAAGGTCTCTAGGGTGAATCAACAACTAAATGCAGGTCAAGATGCGGGTTGTGTGAATAAGCGTGGAAAATCAAAGTACTTTTGACCTGACATGCGAGCTCTACCATTTGACTTGCTTAAAAGAGATTTGAAAGTCAGAACAGGGCTGTTTCTTGTATTTTGCCACTATCTGAATTCTGTTGAAATAGTAAGAGTTAATTGTTCGAGATTGTTTTGAGTCAGAGATGTTTATTTAAAACTCAAAAGAAGATTATATAAGGAAGATACACGAATTACGTTTATTCTTCGTCAGTTATACATTGGGTTTGTAAGTCTGAGAGAGAACTCGCGATTCATTTACAATATGTTCATTGGATATAGCAGAGTGAATGTTCAGTGAGTTAAACAGTACCTTGGAATTATGTGATATTTTTCAATGAGTTGAATATCTAATTAATCTCGATTGGGTTATGTGAAACTTTCCAGGGCTTCAGTGATAGTCTACATTAATGACATATTGAAGCAGAAACATTTGGATTAATTATTCTGTTGAATTGAGTAATCTTCTCATGGTAACACACGAGCACTATACAAGATATTTTCGGATTACCTTAGAACAGTTTCCAGATTAATGAGAACTTAATAGAACACTTAAATTTATAGGATTGCATTCTATGAATTCATACACTGGAATTTAATTTTAATTCTTTCACTTTAATTTATATTTTGTTGGGTTTTACACCTTGTTCTGTTACTAAAGTTTAAATCCCCTACACTTAACAATATAAATCATATAATGATATGTAAATTCACTAAAATGTGCTACACTCAGGTTATTTTTCGTTTTAGTTACTGTAAAGAAAGTTACAGTAAGAGACAGTGAGAGACAACTATTTACTTCTTTCTTATTTTTCAGCAATTTTGCTACCTGGATATATATTATTTGGTATTCTTACTGGAGCATGGACCCCTTTTGAGAAGAATCGAGAACATGTCAAAGAGCAACCGAAAATACTTTGTGTCGAAAGTAAAACTGATCCAAAATTTGCCATTTGTCCATACCAGAAAGAAGAAGACTTGTATGTGTCTGGTTCGATTCGTGATACAGGAATTTGGGATAGTGACCTTACACGCCTTTTAAAAGTTGCTCTTTCTCATTATGCAAAGGCCATGCTCATAGATTTAGGAGCATTTATTGGTTACTTTACCTTGTATGCGGGTGCACTTGGTCACAATGTGCTTGCTGTGGAACCATTTAACTCCAGTTTTAAGAGACTAAAACAAGGTTTGGCTCTAAATGAATTTCCTGGAACCATCAAGCTCGTTAAGAAAGCCTTGTCGAACAAACACTCCTTGATTCGTATGGGAAAGAATCAGAAGCTAAACTTGGGCAATATGCAGGTTGATTTTGAACAAGATATTGATGAGAGAAAAGTTTCGTCACAGACTGGCATGATTGAAACAGTTACAATGAATGATCTCTTAAAATATAGTCACACAAGGCAGGCGATTATCAAGATAGATATAGGTAAGACATATGTGTACCTCCTGTTTGTCTAGATTAATTGCCACTATATCATAACTTTTTCAAATGTTTTTGGATTTGTTTTTCTTTATGTTTCAAGAACTATTTGTTACAGTTATAACTTGTGTTTATGATTTAGTTTAGTGCAGAAATACTTGTGACATTGCAATGTCGCACACGTTACGTATTTGAATTTATTGAGAATTTAATATATCAATCACCTTTTTGTTTCAGAGGGCTATGAATGCAAGGCAATGGAGGTGTCATCATCATTTTTTGAAGAAGTTTTTGTTCCATACATTTTTATGGAATGGTTTATCGTGCGAATTAATATGCATAATAATGCATCAGCATGTACACCTAAAGACGCCACAATACTTGTAAACTATCTAACACATTTAGGATATAAACCTTTTGCATATCATCCAGTTTTTGAAATATTGGATTCTGACGAGGTTTTGGATTGGAAAGTCGATGATATATTCTGGCAGCATAAAAATGCTATATCTTTATTACCAGTAATAAATATCATTAGAAAGGAATAGAAGCATATCCCGTTTCAATACAGTTTATACATTTTCATGTTATATAAGTCTGCAAGAGTTCTGGCGTTGCGTCATTCAAACAATAATCAGATACATCACGTATCTAAGTTCACACACCTATGATAATAATAATTTGTTCTACCTTGTATTGTGTATATTGCGTAATATAAAATATGTTGACGTAGCGTTTTGCATATTAGGAAAACTTGGATACATTTTTGTACAAGCAAGATATTTTCTTCTTTGCAAAATGCCATTAGGAGCATGAAATAGTACACATGTACTTTGTAAATCTGAAATATATTTTCTTTCCGAAAAAATTTGCCCATCTGAAATAAATATTTGGCCATATTCTCTAAATCGTCATCTTTACTCCAAACATACCTTGCTATTACAAGGAATATTTTCTTAACCGGATCCTCAATGAAATTAAATCCTCTTGAAACCGAACCAGTTTTCCGACTCTTGTCCTTTTTTTATTTCAACAGAATGTCTCAGAAAAACGTAACACTTCCACACAGAAAAACGAGACGTATTCTGCTGACCCAATTGCATTTTTACAACGAAATGAACCATTTAAAACGGATCCTACTCAAAAGGAGGCCAAGTTGCGGTCAGGTGCCTTTACTAGATTGGTCATCTGCTCATTAAATAACCCAAAGTCATGCGTGAAAAAACAACAAAGCTTCGCACACGCACTGGCACAGCTGTGTGAAGTGACGTCTTTGAAAGTTAATTCTTTGTAATATTAGAACCATTGATTTTACAGATCAATTAATATTATGTGTATTGATCGATATATGTCTGATACAATACACAGGAACAATCCTCAAACAAGTAAACATTCTGGATATACGCAGCAGTAAACCATCACTATGGTCACCCTAAACTGAACGTTTTGGATGAAAAGTACAGAGTTTGTAAAACCCCTTTAAATTTATACACAATTGTAAATAAATTTTGTTTAATACGTTTGCCATTCCTAAAGTTAAACTTATTAGCGGCTGCTCATATACAACGTTTTCATTTTCTCGCACGTTAGTGTCTTTCCCAAGATGATTATGTTAGCCCATACGTTCAACCATCTAAATTAGAAAGTAACAGAACATTATTTGTATATATTGACATTACTGCTTTACTGGATATGTAAAAGAACATATAATATATAATTTTAAATATTAGTCATCTTGATAGCAAATAAAAACATATTGTTTGGTTCAAATTATCCTCCTATATGCAAACTGTTTGTAAAGACCTAATTTGTTGTGTTGTATATATATCACAGGAACAGTCGTCAATTACATGCAGACGAAGACCTGTTTACCATTATAGAAAACGAATCGGCATATTATAAAGTTGTGTATCCAAATAGCCCATTCGGTATTGATAAAGATTTCAATGCCTTTACCTCAACAGAACCTAATTTTATTATACGTGATAGTAATACGATTATTGACAAAAACAATGCCTATGTCGCAGATATAGATTAGGCGGAAGATCAAAAAAGAACAGAAAGGACCTAAAGTCACTAAATGTACTGAAATTTGTTAATTGTCAGGAATGAGTATTGCCAATGATAGATATGGGGATGATAAAGGTACAGTATTGGAAACTTTACATGTATACAAGACAACTCTTCTGCAACCATAGACTACTTATAGATCAATCATTATCTGCATTAGAATTGCTAATAAAATTTAATCTAATCATCGACCAATAATATTACAATAAGATCTGACTGAACCAATTGCCATCGCAGCTGATAATAATAAAAGTATTACTTCAAGAGAGAGATATATGTGGATTGAAACACAAAGAAATTTATATGTCCAAACGTTCATGTCTGCTCTATCAAGACGATGCAATACTATATTTACAACGATTGCACAAAATCATCTCGATACTACTTTGGATTATTTCATGAAGGACATATCTGAATCAGCAGAGACAATGAAAGTAGATCAAAATAATGTCAGTAAAATAAATGATAAATTTGTGGCCAAACAACAGCCATGGTATGATGCAAACGGCAACGTAGCAAACTATCATGCACTTGATGCACTTAGAAACATCAGAAAAAGTGATATGGCAGATAATTTAGCTTTATATAAGCACTATAGAAATATATAGACCACAAGACGCAAACGCAACCCGTACAGAAAAGGAAACTATAAGTCTTGAAAAGGCACTTTAAGATAAGGACTCGAAAAGTTTCTAGAGACTTTAAAATGTCTAAGCACCAAGCATGGAGTAATTATCATCAACGGATTGTATCAGTTCTTTTGGGAGTTATTAGTTTACAATTTGAGATGGACCAAGCGTTTAGAATAGACGATACAACTAATAGTTGCCATGAAAATCTGGATGGTAAAACAACTGAATCAGAATTGCAACATGCTCTAAAGAGCATAAAGTAAGGAAAATCAGGTGGAATTAATGATCTATTGAGTGTTCATCACACCAATTCACAAAAGGGGAATAGAAATATGCATGCAAATTAGCAAAATATTTACCTCCATTTTAAATGAAATGCTAGAGAACTGAATCAAAATTTGATATTTCAGGTGAAGAACAAGCTGCTTTTAGAAGTGGACATTCCACTGTAGATAATAAATCTATTCTAAGCACATAAATATGCAAATATTTGAGAAAACCAAGAGATAGGCTTTATGCACTTTTTGTTATGAAAAAGCGTTTGACCGGAGCTTGCATTATCATCAATTAGTAAATTGAAATAGTATTATTAAATTGCTTACGATACTAAAAGTCATATAAGCAAATGTCAAAGCATGTGTAAAAACGCCAAATGAATTGACATAAATATTTAACAGCTCGGACGGGGTAAGGCAAGGTTGTGTTTAATCACCTATTTTACTGTTATTATTTCTAGCGATTTCAAGACACACTAACGGTGTAATGCACGAACTTGCTAATTTATTTGTAATGTTATATGCAGATGAATTGGTTGCCTTCGGGGAAACTGCGGAAACTGCTACTCAACTTCAAAGAAGTCTAAATAAACTAAAAGAATAGTGTATCATCTTGAGATTAAAGATACATCTGGAACAAAGATAAGATTGTAGTCTTTTGAAAAGGAGGATATTTGAAAAGATATGAAAGTTGGTATTTAGGTGATTGCCTGAGAGTGACATTATATTAGTTTAGATATTTGGATGCGTATTCTCTTCTAAAACCTTGCGGTATATGTTTCAGAAAACTCTATCAGCAAAAGCGGCAAAAACAGTTTATAATTTGAAGACAAGACTTAATCGTTTGACAAACTGTCTACGAACATTCAAAATATTTGATACTAAAATAGCACGAAGTTTGAATCATGGGTCGGAAGTCGGGGGTTTCTACAAAGCAATTGACTTTGAAGCTGCATGTATGTTACTTTGTAAATATATTATTGGTATTACAAAACACACACCAGATGCTTTTGTCTATCATGAGTTGGGTAGAATACCAATGTAAGTAGTAAGTTACAGAAGAATTCTTAAGCACTGGTTATAACCTACAACTGACATGGGACGAACACTGTGACCGTCGGATAAAAAAAGAGTTGAGAATTTACAATCTTCATGCGGAATGGGAGACGTTTGGGTTAATGAATGCGCGGGTAAAGATAAACTCTTTTTCATTATAGTTAAACAACGTCGTAAAGAGATTTGTTCAACAAGAACTAATTGGAGAGTTAAACTCAGTGGACAGATTACGATTTTATAATAAGATTAGAAACACTATGAATTGTCAATGCTATATAGATTTTTTTAATTTTTCGTACAGTGTTACCTTGAAATGGAAGCTTTCTTATAATTAAAAATAAAATTTAATTTGAAAGATTGTGTCCTTTTTGTGCAGATAAAGAAGACGATTTTCACGTTGCTGTTAAATGTCCCATGTATAATAATCTGAGGAAGGCCTATGCACCTTCGTATATTCATTGTAATGCAAATAACATGAGGTTCTAAAACGTGATCCAGAGAATCAATAAAATGTTATTGTTCTACGTAATTTTGCTATTTATCTAGCAAGATCTGTAAAAAGTGAAAGAATCAGTTTATCCATAAAATCTGCTTTAGTTTTAAAACCAAAAGAGATATTTGCAAAATATAATGTATTTATCATCGTTTCTAATTGTCATGCAGATATAGTTGTTTTTGAAAGTACAATCGCGGGTATGAATAAGGTTTGATTGAACAGATTGTTGTTTCAAAATGATTTAAATGTAAAAGCTATGCCGATACGAGTTGAGAATGAATATGACGTATTTAAAAACTGAATAAGACATACTACGATGAAGAAAATTAGTTTTAAGCAATCACTGGAGAAACATATATCAAATGTCTTTCCACTCCCTATTATATTAAAAAAATCATTAGTAGAAAGGTTTCAAACAACTTTTAAAATGTCGATTGTAGAAGTATTTCACTTTAAAACAAACAAAACAAAAACAACAATCTATGAACCGGTTCATTTTATTTCCTAAAATAATTGATGTATACAATAAAATCCATCACAGATCCATAAATTTTAATCCTGGTACAACAAGCAAAGAAAAGATGTTTTATGCCTGCATTAATTTATTTGATTACCTTATATTACAGACAGTCTGAAACGTCTAAATTAAAATGTGTGACACTGTTGATATTTTAGAACGTCATTCTATCTATTCAGATGGATCCCTGCCTAATCTATGCAAAAGAAATGTAGAACTTAATAGCGGTACTATTAGGTGGTTAGGTTGAAGACTTAAAAAAAAAGAGAATATTGATGGGATATTTTTCGAGGAAGGATTATCTTTTTACAATATTTTCAAATGGTTCGAAAAGTGTCATAAATAGTTTGGAACGAGATAATTTAATATTTTGCAATATTTGCAACATATCGGGATAAAACAAAAAATAAGTCAGATTTTAGATAATTTAAAGAATATAAACTATATTGATATATATGGCACAAAACACTTTATAGGGTAATTCCAATGTTTGATCAATATGAAAAAACCACATGTATTATATCTGTGTACTATCATATCCGATAAATATAACATGAAGAAAACAACAATTGAAGAAATATATATGAGCAATACAATTACTAATTACATAAAGGTTGTGCAAACGATATATTTATATATCAACAGTCAATGAAATATTAAGAACGTCAGAGAACGTCATTCTATCTATTCACATAAATCCCTGCCTAATCTATACAAAAGAAATGTGTAACTTAATAGCGGTAATATTAGGTGGTTAGGTTGAAGACTTAATAAAAGAGAATATTGATGGGATATTTTTCGAGGAAGGATTATCTCTCTACGAAACGCACTATTTAGAAATTATCGCTAAAACCTGAGCACTTATGGCTAAAATATGCAACGTTATTCCTTTCAAACCATTTGAAAATATTGTTTCTAAAATATGAATTAACTTAGTTTAAACAGTTGCCTAACGACAAAGTATAACCAGTTATAATGAAAGATAACGTATTTTTATATTTTGTTATTTATATTATGTAAATCAACAATTCATTGATCACAATGCAATTTCCATATCAACCAAAAATGAAACAAACGTGTCCTTTACTCAGGTATTTGCAAATTGATAATTGTAAACTTTGGAAAAAAAGTGTCATAAATATTTTGGAATGAGATAATTTAATATTTTGCAATATTTGCAACTTATCGGGATTAAACAAAAAATAAGTGAGATTTTAGATAATTTAAAGAATATAATATTTATCATTGTATATGGCACAAAACACTTCATAGGGTAATTCCAATGTTTGATCAATATGAGATAGAATAGTAAAGCAAAATATTTGTGGACGCTATATAATCATGATCAATTTATATGTATATCACGGGTTAAAGACAATTTAAAGAATTCTCTTCACAGTCGTACAGTAACTAATGAACCGAAGCAGTTAGTAGACACTGATGCTATAATATATTCATTTGACATATGGGTTCCCAACAGGCAAGTCTTAACGAAGAGCACCTTTCCACTTCCAACAGAATCTCAATCTAATCACCCACGTCTTCTGGATAATACACAATAACGAACAACCTTTTTCATTCTTTGGTAACGTTGACATATTTGGAGATATCATCAAGTGGACCATGCGGTACAGATCGGACGTCAAGATATTCGACCCATACAGTAGATATCTGTACATGGATTGTGTCCATAACAAAACTGCACGGAAAATTAGGAAAGAACAAACTTTTATTCACCGACTCTGTATTATGTAATATTCTGTTCTATTATACTTTTAATATTAATATTTTGCTAATATGCTTGGAATATTGCATTGTAATCATAATCAAATATAGCCACCTAACTACGGTCCATGCTAGATACAGTCATAGATCTTCCCCTTGTTTCATATACTCCAGACCGCTCCGATGGCCTAGTGGATACAACGTCCGCCTCGGTCGACCGAGTCACTACAAAGACTTATAAAAATGGTACAAACAGCTGCCTCGCTAGGCGCTCAGGATTAAAAGGTTATTGTCAGGGCTGATCGGCCTGGTGTAAGGATAATGTGACTGGGTGAGACATAATGCTACATGTCTGCGGCATGATGCCCTAGTGCTAGGCATCACTATAAACTTCTACACTGCAGACATCGTAGCGATATGACTGAAAATTGTTAAAGCTACATTAAAAATCCAGATCACACACACATATAATTCAATGGTCTCTTCTAATTATAAAAATAAATAATCTGCGCCAGTCTGTTTCTCGTTTCATACTTTTAAGTTGCTTTTCATCCAACTTACTAATATGTTATATTGAGTTCCAAAACAGGTAGCACAGGGGAACTAAAGTCCGATTGTCCCATTGTTCAACAACTGTTAAACAAAATTTGTTTGATATCCATTTTCTGTGTTAATCAATTTTGCTGATATGATGCTACATACACAATTTAAATGTATTCGCAAGATGGCATATATCATAGCGAATTAGGTCAATAAACAAATAAAGAGAGAGTTAACTTAAGATATTACAATATCTGATTTTCTTTCAACTCACAACAAATCATTGTCTTTCCAGAAATAAATTCACGATGCAGAACTGAACTTAAAGCGAGCGCAAACTTTCAGGCAATGAGGGAGGAAAAAGGGACTCTGTTGTGATATTGTACGGGAAAACCTGTACAATAATATATATAAGTTCAAGCTGCAAAACTTTACGCCAGCGCATTATAGACTTTTTACAGCATCATTTTGAGCTTTGTGTACAATATAAGCCATGCTTTCCCGGGGTAGGAAGAGCTGCAATATTCACCAATCTTGCTAACATTTCCGATATTTGTTTACGTTTCAACTTCTAAAGCTCAAAAAGTGAAGTTCCCCACCAAAAGCAAAAAGCAAACTATCAAACAAAGAAACAAATAATGTAAGAAAGAAGGTACAAAAGCAAATGCATTTGGATTACGTAGATAATTTGTTTCCATTATTCTTCAAGCTAAGGATTTTTAACATCAAAACGTTGTCTTCTCCTTCTTGTTATATTTTCTTGTTCTGAAATTTAGCATCCTCTGTTGAAGTGCTCTACGATGTAACTTATGAGAAATCGAAATTAAAAGCCAGAAACGACAGTTTTGTCAGCTGGTCCACTATGTAGATTGTATCTGTTACCATAAAAACTCGTTACAAATGTTTGCTTTGTTCACTGTTAAGCTTTGACCAATACAAGAAAAAGAATTTTGTCAAACTGACCTTTGTTTTGCCAAAAAAACGTCTGCGTCTTCGAAAAAGGTCAATGTTATCTTATCTTGTCATATTTCAATAATGCTAGACTGTCTTATATCATTTCTTTTCTTTTGTCACGTCATTTATATTAAACTGTCTTATAGCATCCTTTTCTTTTACACTTACATTAATCAGGCAGTGTTTTATATTATAGATTTCTTTTCGGATTTTTCCAATCTTGTGTTTTTTTGTATCATATTTGTTTTTTTTTTGTACACAGTTCATTAATCCTGTGCTGGTTTATATCATCCGTTTCTTTTCGCATTTCATTAAGCTTATACTGTTCAATAATGAGTCATATTTATCAGAACACTAGAGTCCTGATTATAAGAGAGCGCATCAATAAAATCTTTGACACTATAGTAAACTATGGCTTTTGTTTTTTTATTTGTTTGTTTACTTGTTTGTTGATTTTATGTTTGTTTCTTTCGTATCAACGCTTTAACCTTATTATTTATTTGGGCAATGAAACTGAGATAAAACAAACAAGAAGCTATTTATCAGAGATATCCTTTAAGAAAACTGAACAGTCAGTTTCTATAAATATAAACAGCAAGAATTTTTAAACTAATCATTTTCTGCCTTGAAAATTGCATTAAATATTCAAGTCATTTGTTATCACTCCTATTTAAGAAATATTTGTATTCTGTTTGTGGCATAGGAAATAAAAGTAAATGTAGGTGAAGTATTGTGTGAAATAAAAATATATTGACACCAATAGTAACATTACACAAAACAAAAATAAAGATAAGATATAGTTGTGCAACTTGTTACTTGCCAGTATACAATTATGCACACACACACACAAGAGAGGGAGAAAGAGAAAGAAAGAGAGAAAAACAGAATGGAGTTTGTGTTACCTGTTATATTTTTCATTTCTCTTCGTTTTAGCATAAGCCTATGCGAGCATGTAGGATACATTAATTTCAAATCATTTAAACATAAACGTATGAAGAATATCAGCAAAATAAACATGATAAAAAAGACAACATAAAATCAATATATTTGCGAATGATTCCATTCTCTAAAGAAATAACTTATACTCTTTTCTGAATTAAATCTTCTTGAAAGAAATGAGGACTGGGTTTGATTACAAAGACGAAATATAAAATAAATACTAAATAAGACCGTAACAAATGCAATATGTTGTTATATTTAAAAATCAGTTAACATTAAAGTATATCATATCACTGCTATTTGAACCTCTGAATGTTAAACGACTCCTAAATGTTTCTGTTGTTACTATAAACTTGGCGAGATGATAATTATTATCAATAGAGGAACGAATGGGACACATACTAGGACTTACCTCTCTGCTCAGCATGTTTAAAAAACATTTGTCGAACGCCGTGTGTTAGATTGTGAAATGCATTCATGGATTATGCAATTTTTAAATATATTTTTTAAAAACAGTTATTCTATGACGCATTCCAAGCCTTTAAAATAAACACTCTAACTTAAAGTTTAAATATATTTGACATTTCTAATCGATGAAGAGTTTTTCTGCATAACCGTCTAACCTGCTGATAATATCGATTGTCCTTTCATGTGATCAAGATATGAGATTCGACTCGACATTATGGACTGTATGCGTAGCTGGCACACATTAGAGGTTATTGTCTGTGCTTTTATTTGCATCTATATAAAATCACTCTGGATAATAACTTCAGATAGTGGATAGCTGGGTTTCTTCTGAAATAAGACTTCTCAAATTAATATTTCAGCCATACCAGTGGAAACCAGTTAAGCTCTCACTGCAAGCAAATATAGCAAGTCTAATGTGTCACACAATTTAGAAAGATTGTAGAATTTCCATAATGATATGAAATTCTAACACATACCATTTGCATATGCATACAAACATGCATACCATAGTGTGCATGCCTCAAATGGTCTTTGTTTAATAGTGTTGGAAAGGTTTCTGTTACAAAATGTCTACATCCATAAAGTTAATTATGTGTTAATGTGTTCAGAAAAAGTAAAGTACGTTAATGGCCTGCTAACCAGTTTATTTTATTTACCAGTTAGATGTTTTTATTAATATCGCTAACAAGGGTTTCCTCAAAATGTCTAAGACTAATATCTTTAAAATGTTTTAACAACGGAAGAGAAATCAAAACGAAAATTTGCTAATACGTATAGAAAAATTTGAAATATGCTATATGCTATAATAGCCTGCAAATCTAATACAATGTTGCTGAGAAGCATCCTGAAAAATACAAGAACAAATCAACATACGCTCGCTATAAGCAGAGTGATTATAAAGACAATTTTTAAAAATGAAGCCCGTGTGATATAAATGTCCATACTACATGTCATTTTGGATGGAGTATGAGCCAGATGAGCTAAAACATTGAAGAATGTAATTTTTAAAGAAAACATTAATCTCATAAAAATTACTATAACTTCACGTTTTACAGAATGTCTAAAATAAGTGTACAGGGAAACAATGAATCAGCTGAATGATAAATCTCATAAATGAAAGTGATAATATGCAAAATTGACGTTACTGGAAAAGACATTAGGGAATTTATCGGCCACCATCAGTACAATATCACTCTGACCAGGATGATCTACTACAGCTTATGGTATGTTATAAATCAGCTGTTGAAATTGTGAAAGTCATATTCGGAACTCTACTGCACCCTTCTCTGACAACCGCTTTTGAATCTTCATCAGTGTATTCGTTTTGTACTATACTGTAGTGCTTTGTTTGTTCTTCCATGCAACGACTGTCCCAAGTCCAGTCACTACCTTCGAAATGAAACATACTTTCTTGCAGAGAATCCCTATCTATATTCATGCAGAAATCTACGCATACATAGAATCCCCCTGAAAAACAAAGTCCTGTTTTAAGTAATCTCCGCAAATGTTCAGTTCTCTTCAATTGGTGGGTGTACCGATAATGAACAGAAGACCTTGGTTTTGGGATCCGCTGTTCGGGTGTTAGAACAGTATCGTAAAATGAACAATGTTCTCTTCTTAATGAATTGTTTTCTCCTTTCCAATATGGTCGCCCATATATTGCTGCCCTTTGATTGAAATAGAACTTTTAATCATGTCTATGAAACATAAAAAATATATTGACACATCATACTGAACTGAGAAATGGGTAGATTGGCGTACATGCTGAAGATTTCATCGAAAGGTCTACCGTGAATTACTTCCAAGTATTTTCGTAACAACACCAAATGTTCAACTCCAATAATAACTGGGAAATATGACATGCATTTCATGACTTCTTTTGTTCTGAATATTTTGGAGGCTATTATTGAAGATGCGTTCCAAAAGTCGTCAGACGTAGGGCCGAAAACTACTATGACAACAGGTTTTCCTTCTTCAAAAAAATGTTGTCTTATAAGTTTTGTCACGAACACAGTCAGTATCTATGTAACCCACATATTTTTGTGACGTGAATCTTTCAGGATAAAATAAATCTCTTTGGATTCTCTGGTGGCCTAAACCTTGATAAATTCTTGGATCTGCAGGACCCTGAAAGCAAATTCTTGGAAATGGATACTTTTTTGCAAGATCTTTCCCCAATTGTCGGTCTGTCTGGCTTTCACCATCGAGAACTACAACCATCGTAAAATTCCCAGGCCAAAAATACTTCAAACTAGGGACTAGTAACCCTTCGTAGTAGTTCAATAAACCATGAAACATTCTCAAGAAAACATCCACCTCGGGTAGAAATTCTTGACTAAGGTCACGTAATGTAATATCAGGTAGGCAATCAAAAGTGTCATTCTTTACACTGGTTTCGAAAGGTTTATTTTTGTCAATTTCTTGACAACAAAACCTGATTACCAGAAGAACAGAAATTATCATGGACAAAATTAGTACAGATCGTCTACAAAAGGTACAAATTAATTGTATAACTTTCATACTGACTACAAGACATACAGCGATGGAACCTACATATGATTGCTTAAATTAGTTAGACTACGGTTGAATTGTATATTTTAGCCATTGTAAGTAAACGAAAAGTGTGCTGATGAAGGAATAATGAGCACTTATCTTTTTCTTTCAATGCCTATGTGTGGTACTTATGAAAAAAATTATTTTTCTATCAATCGATTAATCTTGATATTTGCATGGCATAAATACATTATATGATTATTAATTGAAAGATTTAAGCTTCTTCATAGAGGGAACTATGCTTTGACTGATTATTGCTGCTATTTATATGGATGTATTGGCATGGAAATAAGCTAGGACGGACTAATATCTCTGCACTGTATTTGTATAGAGAAGAAGCAGTTTCAGTGATAAATATAGACAACTGACGATTTTCGCGTGATGCCATAAATACAAGGCTCTTTGAATTGCTTTCTCCACGAACGAATCATGAATTTATTCTTTCAGAAGTAAATCCATCGTTGATATCATACTAGTCCAAGAAGACATGATATTCACTGCCTGAAAAACATAAAACAGAATATGATTTAATCCTTTATTCCAACTAGAAACTAAGTATCACATACAATGAAATGGTCAATGATGACTTCTCTCACGGTGCTTCAGTTTAGAAATCGTTGTTAATTCGCCCAGAGAAATAACAGTTTTGACTATAAAGCATCTACATATTTTGGACATATAAGAATAGTTTACGAAAACGTATTTTTCCAGCATATTTTGTTTTCAAAAGATGTTCCTTGCCATATGAAACGGAAAGATGATTGAAGTCATATAACCACCTGAATAGTTGTTTTCTTCTCTTTTCAAGTTGTGGATATAAGAATATTAATATTTGTTTATTTGCACTAAAACGGGTTAAAGAAAATATATTTTGGCAAATGTATATGGGTGTTATTATCAATAAATAAGTCAAAAGTACCGTCTTCATTATATATAAAGTTGTATTTTAATATTTTAAACTCAGGAATAACACATATGCCATCCATTACAAGTGAAATGTCTTTCCCACACTTCCAGATCATTTGACCGTTTCTTCTTTCCTGCATGTATATGTAAACTTTAATACCTATAAAGGTTAAGTACAAAATGATTTATCAAGAATTACTATTGAGCCGTACTATTTCAGATATATTTAGTTTTGAAAGTAGATTATGAGTTTCTGATTTGCATAGGCTAGAAATCATTTTATTCTTTCAACTCGAAAGGACCGCATAGTAATTAATTATTTCGATGCATCTTTTATTTGGTGTCAAGTTAACCAAATCACGCATCATCATCATTACCATCAAAACCACCACCACCACCATCATCATCACCACCACCATGATCATCATCATCATCATCATTGCTCTTATTAATGTTATCATTTTCAGCATCACAATCAACGTCCACATATTGATTGTAAATACATTGTCATTATCTGTTCTTTTCAGAGTTCGCTTCATTATGATTAAAAGCGTCATTTAGAATTTTATTGAGCTATTTGTAGCAAATAAGGTTATATACATTGTGTAACACGACACTCCAGCTGCATGTCCGATTTGCAGAATCTCAAAGATAAACATGCTTTACAAATACATTTACCGTTACTAGAAAACACAGGCGTAAAGCTCAACCTGAAATGATAATCATACTAATAGCTTGCATATGGTTAAATGTTATTGAAGATAATGACAGTATATTCTCTGGGACATGAACTAAATCCCGGATTTAGGGGCTGAGGTGTCGTAATTGAGGGGTGGGGTGGGTGGGGGTGGAGCGCTGAAGACGTCATTTGGTGTGAGATTGGATCATGTTTCTTCCATCGGTATCTCTATCCTAAATATTCCATGAGTATAAAAGCAAGTATAATATATCTCAATCTCTTTTCAAACTGTCTCTGGCTAAGAATATTGGTTGCGAGATCCTCTTTACAAGCATACCATATGAAACTAATTAAAACTTCTGAGCCTCTAAAAGAAATATTATATTTCTAATGCTCTGAACGAACCAAAGAATGCCAATGAATCCAAGTCATAATTGTATTATCGTACGAGGATTTTAATTTCACTCAGCTCTGGACTTTTCATGGAACAATGGGTGACAATATGATTGATGAAATCAAAAGCAAGACGTAATTTTTATTATTTTGCCATATTTCCGCCAGAAAACTGTCGCAATAGAGATGCTTATATTTTATATTATCATCACATTAATCGCTGTCAACGTCAACATCATCGTTATTAAATAATCATGTCAAAGAAGACACTCAAACAGCTAGATAAAAGTACAATACCAGGGCATTATGGAGGCCAGAAGTATTAAGCATAATGAACTAAAGAATTGGATGAAGAAATAAATGCAATACCTTTCCAAAGTACACGCCGAGGCAGCTGAATCGGGCTAGCCTTGGCGGGTATCGCACCCACAACCCTTGTATTACGCGTCGGAGGCTGTACGAACTGAGCTACTGCGGTCCCCATCAAGAAATAGAAGAAACAGACAGAGAAGCTAGAAAGTGTATGTTCGTTTACGACATTGCACCCAGGAATTATTGTAAAACCTGCTGTTCATCGAGTAAGAAGTCAGACGCGTTGCAGACTGTGCTGAGTCAGACACAAAGAATCATAGGAAACAAATTAAAATTACGTTCTTCCCAAAACCAATTGCAATTGCAAATAATTATCACGAAGGCACTTTTATAAATATGTAAAGCTATTTTCTTATCATTAAAATCGCTCTAGAACGTCAAGCTAAGTTTTCTTAATTTTTGGGAACCCCCCGAATTGCGAACCAAAAATACCAGACACTACACTTAGTGAAGTGGCCATTTTGAAAATGAGACTCTCTGTTCTCATTTTGTAAACATTGCAGTTAATGTGCCACACCCACGTATAACCGGTTTGCTTAAGCGTCCGTTAAAAATGTACTGGAAAATACACTGGCTAATTTGTGTTACCCCCTGCACAAATCGTCAACAAAGTATTCCTTTTTTTCTCGTCTCCCTCGTACATTGTGGAAAATATTTTTTATTTGTTCCTCATTAGAAGAGATACATAATTAGTTTGGGCTGAATTCTCTGCGAATGAATGCAGCTTCAGAGAGTATGAAGAGGAACTCCGACCCTTGGTTCAGGAAGGAGTCAAGCTGAAAGAACATCTATGAAATAATAAACGGCAACATCCAAAGTGAGAAAAAGAAGTATTGAAATGGCAGGGAAAGGCACTTTTCAGACAATTTATAAAGCGAAACAGAACAGCAGATCACAAGGTACAGATCTTTTTCTGATGGAAGTGTTGGCGGGAGAAACAGAAGGAATGCCGCTGACAGAGGAAGACCGGGAGTTCACAATGAACAAGAATAGGAATAATGACAATGTCTCGTCATTGTGCAGAATGTACAATAGCCAAGATTATATGGCCAGACACATAATCGGTTAGTGCTTCGAGCAAGTCCGATTTAACTTAAAAAGACATTAACAAAAATAGAACGGTGTCGACGGACAGGTGGTACCATACAGCAGATACTTTGATTAAAAAGTAATTTGAAATTTATTAGAACCTCAATATTCAGACTGACTACATAATACTGTACAGGAAGCCAGACATAGTACTGATTAATAAATAGAAACACTTGACTGACTTCATAGATATAATGACAGTAGGGAGTTCTGATATCGAAAGCAAAAGACGAACGAAACTAATAAAGTACAATACTGTTACCTCTGACTTAAACTAGACTGAAAAACGGACGTATAGATTGTTAGGATACAAGTTTAGTCATCTGGATTGATCTTTTACAAATACAGGACTTGTTTAGAAACCGGGAAATAAAAATGAAGCCAGAACTTCCGTACAAAGCGACGCTTATCAAGATAGGGATAATATTAGCAACCATCTTCAAATCTAAATGAAAATGAAGTGACCAGAACCCAGGAAAATAAAATACCAGCCTAAATATCCCTAAGTCTGTTAAACAGGATAATAGTTATTAATATTTGTATTATTGTTATTATTATTATTAGCAGTAGCAATAGTAGTAGCAGTGGTGGTAGTAGTAGTAGTAGTAGCAATAGTATTCAGTTTACTAGTGCGTCGCTTAAATATCGTCTACTTGTTACCGATTATGCGGCTTTAAATACTCTTTATTTGATACCGACATTGATGACGATTAAGATATTTCTTTCTTTGATCTATGAATACACTCGCCTATGATTGAAACATGATACCAAGTGTGATGTGAATTTATGAATTCCTTCACACATTAATGAGAAATGAAATAGTGCAGAGCAAACCTGAACTAGGTCTTCTTAATGTAATTAATGAAATAATTTAACAATTATTAATCAGATATTAAAATGAAACGCCCGACTTCTGATTGGGATCATAGCTAAGTAAAATTGAAAATAGTAAAAGGCAAACATGACCTAGATCTGTAATGTAGTGGCTCATTCAAAATGTATTTAAATCTATTAAATCGTTTGAAAGGTACTGAGCGGAAACTGAAGTAGAAAGTTCAAAGTCAGTGTGAGGCGATATTAATCAGTAACTTTGTAGGATAATGGTGAACATTAAATTTGTCTTAATTATTTTCAATGAAATGCCTTGAACCAATTTTGATCCTTCAGACGTTATTGAAAGGCAATGATATTCGCTAACGACGTAACGCGACAGATTGGGATGAGACAGAAGTGATGTGACGGATTGGGATGTGATATGTTGTGTCGGGAAAGATATGAATAACAGTATATTCCCTTCCTTAGACACACCGGCAATAAATATTATAAATATAGAAACACATTACTTACGAGATCTGGGTCGAAATGCCTTTCTCCCTTCCTGTGTCCTTGCAATATGTCTGGGGGTTTGAATGCCTTTACTAAGCTAGCTTTAGGTATCTAAGTGAGTCCAAATTTTACTATCGAATGACAATACTTCTAAGTTATACCCCTTTCCCCTAATACGTGACAAGAATGACTATGCTTGCGAACAGTTTACTTTCTTCTATTATTTATTTACTTTTGTTTACTTTCCTGGTAAAATGTGTAAAACCAGAAATTATCCTTTATTCTATTACCAGATAATTCTAAAGTATGATTCCCAGTATTTTGCTTTCTAAATACTAAAGATATGAAATCGTCCTGTATATTGATAATAAAAATGATACTATAGCAAACTAATTTTCCTGTGACAAGAATTTTGTGCAAACTATAAACTTACAAAGCTAGAGTCACATATATTTCATGGAATCACTTTCATAATATTTATAATTAAGTAGTTTCTAATGCAGGTGCAGTAATAAACAAGAAATGAGCTTTCTTCAGATACTTTTAGTAATTAATATTAATACTGAATCGGATACGGTTTAATCTGGAAACGAAACTTACACATTAGACAAAAGTATGTTGCTACAAAAGGATATGCAGATACGTATAATTAGCGCACAAAAATTCGTAAACATATAAGCACTTTTGTTCCCTGCGGGTGCAATTAAGCTTTCACCGAATGACTACACGTTTCGCTAACCGTCTCCTTATATCTTTCCTTGCTTTTTATTTCTTTAATCACTCTTATGTCATTATATATGCGTCCATCACCTATCTTGAGTTTTTCATTAACACTTCTTTGCATGCTTTAATTATTTAAGTTTGTCATCAAGATGGACTTGTTTCGAATTATTTTGCCTTGTATACGTGATGTGATCTTGGCAATAACATATGTTTAAACTTTAGCTCAGAAAGCATGGGTGTCCACGTTTATCAGAAAACACGCGTGGCTCTATTATAATTTTGATTTAATTCCTTGTCTCTATATTTCCTTAAGCTGCATATAGATTGGGAAGAAAACATACAATTATAGCAAATGACGCTGAGATGTGTATGTTTCCGATGCAGTAACAACATCAACTAAAATTAATTAACAGATAGCTTCCTGATAACATTAGATCTGTTTCATGTCATGCCGTTTAACAACCACGGACTTGAAAGTTTTCTCAGCTTACTGCATCGTGCTCTCTCTCTCTCTCTCTCTCTCTCTCTCTCTCTCTCTCTCTCTCTCTCTCTCTCTCTATATATATATATATATATATATATATATATATATAAGAAACTGACAACGAAAATTGCAAAATTAGTTTATAACTATCCCGAGCGCTCTGGAATCTCGCTGAGTCTTTTTCAAAGGCAAACACAAGAAGGCGAGACCTAGGGGAACGACAAAATTTCGTTGAGGTTAAAGTATTTCTACAAGACTAAAAGCTGAAACATAAAAGCTGAAACATAAAAAAATTCAAGCTTGTATTCCTGTAGAAATGGTCATGTAAGTTTTTGTAACCTCAACAATTTGTCTGGGGTTTTGTTTTGGTCTTGTCTCTGTTATATGTTTGCCTTTGAAAAACACTCATTTAGTGTCGAAAGTGCTTAGGTTAGTTAGAAACTAGTTTTGCACTCTTCATTGGCAGTTTGTTGTATGTATTTTAATCAGTCCCTGACACACGTGAACCCTTGCTGGATCCAGTGCGGACTGCAGTACATTCATCACATATATATATATATATATATATATATATATATATATATATATATATATATACTTATATACTATATATAACTATATATATATATATATATATATATATATACACACAAACAACCTTTCTTTTCCTTTTAACCTGTTTTTCAACTGAGTTAAATATTGCCTGTAGGCAAACTTCCGCTTTATTTGGGTAACACTGGTAAACGAGAACACGAAATGTAAAAATGGATATCATATATCGATAACAAGTAAATAAGTTGTTGTTACTGCCACTACTGCAACTGTTAATTCTACTGCTCCAACAAAGGCCACCACTGTCATTAACATACTTACTATTTACTACTTCAGATATTATATATATCACTTGAGATTTTACTGTTGTTATTATTATTATTATTATTATTATTATTATTATTATTTTATTGTTATTATTATTATTATTATTATTATTATTATTATTTCTAGTAGTCGTCTTTGTCGTCCTTATGGTCATTAATAATTTACGTATAACTGTTTAGAGTAAGTATTGGGTGCTAATGTTTTCTTTTCTGTAATTCGCCGATAAATATTGTTTTCCCTCTGTAAAACAAAATAATTTAAAGATAAACCTCCATCTTTTTAAGAGGTAGAAAACAATTTAATAACTTCAGAGTCTACAATGTAGCTGTTAGATATACTCTCTATCTACATATATATAAAGTTTCATGAAAATATTAGTGAACCTTGTCTACATCATTTGATAGTATACTCTACGACAAGCGAACCAGCGGCTACAATATTTTCATAATTGGTACAGACAATAATAACCTACGGCATACAAATATTATTGAAAGTATCCACAAGTGTATTGATAAATGTGTCCATTTATGTGTTTATAAATCATATATCAACTTCACCACAATAAGACAGAATATATATATATAACATTATTCTGGTTCCCGTCATTGCTATGTAGTGATGTTTCATTTCACGTGCCGTCTGTCGATGATTAACTGCTAATCAAAAGCATATCACCGATGCATCGGAATCACCCAAGGATACTGAACGCATAATTCAAAATTGGGTGCTGTAAAGTTTTACCGTGTCACTATATTTGAATCAGCAGTAAGAAAATGAAGTACCTGAAATTTTTACTCCGAAGAAAAACATATTCAGTTGTAATCGTAATTGCTATCCTTCTAATACATCGAATCATAAACGTATTAATCAGGGGAAAATCGAGACCTGCACCTCATATTCATATGCCCGTCGAGGACAAAGGTCAGTTTATAACAATGTGGACTATGACTTTTAAAAATATGTCATCCGTCAGTAATAAGGTAGGAAATGTAGAAAAGAAAATTCTCTACTGGACCAACTTCTTTGGAATCACGCCCGAAGAGTATGTGAAGCAACAAACAAAATGCGAGTGTCTTTATGAATGCCAGCTGACAGCAGACCGTTCAGAGCTGAAACGTAGTGATGCTGTTATGTTTCATCTGTACGACATCTGGGCAGAAAATTGGGTTTTGAACACCACAAAATGTGTGCCAATTCCAAATTATCGGCACCCAAGTCAAGTTTGGGTCATTGTTAACATGGAACCACTCGGAAATTTGTGGGGAAACTTCGACATTTTGAATGGATTATTCAACTGGACAATGACTTATAGGGGAGATTCAACTCATCTTATGCCTTATGGTCAGATAAACAGATTTAATGTAAAGGAATCAAAAGAAAATTGCACCGAAAAGAAAGTGAACTACTTCAGGCAGAAGAAAAAGACTGCCGTGGCAAGGGTAAGCAATTGCAAAGATTATGCCCGAAGATATAAACTCATCAAACAGGTTAAGAAATACTTAACTGTAGATTTATTTGGAAAATGTTACGGCAATTTGTGCGGGTCAAATAGTGAAGATCCATTTGAGGAAATGTGCGATGATATACTTAAAGAATATAGATTTTATCTGGCATTTGAAAACAGCTTTTGTAAAGATTATGTAACAGAGAAATATTGGCTATCTTTAAAGCGAGAACAAATTCCTATCGTAAACTGGAAACATGTCAACCTCAGTTTGGTCATTCCGAACTCCTTCATCAATGTATTTGACTTCCCTGATATTGACACTTTTGGAAAATACATTAGGTCAGTCAATAGTAATGAAACCTTGTATAACAGTTACTTTGAATGGAAGCACAACTACACATATACTTCAGAGTGCATATCATGCATCACCTGCAGAGCATTACATGAACAAGTAAAGGCAGCTCAAAGTTATACAGACTTTGCTGGATGGATAAAAAATGACTTTTGCGAGGATGTCAGTGAAAACAACATTTGGTGGAAAAACTATGATAGATATATATTTGATTATGTTGAAAACTTATATTACTTTTAACTGTATCCATACGCAGTACAGACTACCATCTAATGTTTTGAATTTGTTCATGTTTCCCGGGCAAATGTTAATGTATTAATAATAATCCTCGACTCAATTTACAAGTAATGTATTTAAAGCCAAATTTTAATTATAGTGAGAACTGTTTTTCTTATCAAAACCTTGAACGCTCTGTCTGTCTGTCTGTTTGTGTATCTGTCTCTGTCTCTCTTTCACTCTCTCTCTCTCTATCTATCTACCCCTCTCTCTCTCTCTCTCTCTCTCTCTCTCTCTCTCTCTCTCTATATATATATATATATATATATATATATATATATATATATATATATATATATATACAACGATAAAAGAAATTAAAGATATAATTTCTAAGATCAAAGTGTCTTATATAGCTATTGTCACGAAATACACAACAGATGTTTGCTTTGAATCCGTTTGGTGTACATGGTGCCCAGAACAGTTGATGAAGAATGATTATTTAGAACGGTTTTCTGAATGTATTAGAAGTGACATATATTCTAAATTTGCCGAAGACATATGCAAATGAAAATTATGAAGCTTCCAAAATGAGATTGTATTCATTATTTTATCTTTTAATTGTAAATTCTATAAAAGTGCTCGGTTGTATATGGGATCACAAAACAATGAACTTTCATAATTTCAGGACTATATTCTCAGTGTTAATTGTATTGGCTTTTGCCGCGATAGTGATAGTAACAGAATGTGCAAACCTTGATTGTGAGCTGGAAAACACTTGTCTCCAGTACTATACAAGTACGTCTCATTTAATGGCTAATTCTGCAAACAAAACTTATAAAAATGGAATTTGTTTCAATTATGAGTATATCACACGACAGAGAATCAATGAGGAGGCAGCTGATACAACCTTAACAAACGCCAGATTTGATTCACGAAAAATGTGTTTAAATGTAGTCTTGATACTGTGATAAAGACAAAGAAACTGCCCAGGAAATATATTTCAATTTAGCAATATTAACGAATTATTACTGTGGAAGGATTACCGAACGTATTTGATTCACATATGTATAAACTGAATAAACAGTTTATTGAAGAAAACTTTGCTTTAGACGAACAACAAGAACACTGAAATTATTAACATTATTGTACATAGTTTTCTTTGTCTTTTATTTATAAGTATCAACATAATTTATCGCTTGCTTTAAGAAGCACACATGATAATAATATGATTGGAACAGACCATACATGAGCTAGAAACAAGAAATATTCTGATATATAACCAGAGAAAATAGGGTAGATGAGCACTAAATGCATGTTTATTATGTTTCATACTTTCAGTCAAAAGAGCCACTTAAATTTACTCTGCTTTAATAATATCAAGGAATGCACTGACATTAAATCAGTTGAACGTATTAGCTTCTCTTCCTAATTCTGACAAGTGGTGTTGCAAATTGTGGAGTCGCAACGTTTGTATTACATTGAATCGAAAATGATACCAAAACCTTTGTGACTGTATTGTCATTATCTCTCTCTCGAAACATTATCTTTATAAAACATACAATATACACTAGCTTTAGAGACGACCATGTAATTGTACGAGATCCTGGTGATAAATCAGGTAAATGGCTATTACTATTTATTAGCATAAACCAATGAACGAATACTTCATTTCTGATAGATAACTGTGCTATTAGTTTAAAAATGAAAATGACCAAGCTACCAAAGTTAATCTTTAGTGGTAAGCAATATGAAATACCTATATTAATGACAGTGATAAAGTATCTTCTTGAAATTGTTAGATTTGTAGTGGCATTTGATGGAGACGGGAACAGGTCAAAGGAACATGTGCTTGGTAAAAATATATAGAGACCTTTGTTCTGAGAATTTAAATTGCTGAAAAATCATTATTCAATTGGAATAAACTTTAATAAGACAAGCATAATTGTTTGATTATATGGGTATAGATTAATTGCATTATTAATATGATAACTAGTGAGTGAATAGCACAAGAACCATAACGCAAAGTAATCATGTTATTCACAAAAGAACATCTATCATTATATCGTGAAAGAGCAACTCGTAAAGGTAGAATATATTTAAAATTATCTGTTGGGATAAATAGTTTGATTCAATAAAAACAGTTTGTACATATCTAGTTATAGATCGTTTCAGTTACTGATTTTGTAAGAGCAGCAGAGAGGCTGAACCTTGTAACATTTTAGAGGGCTTCGATTGCAAAAATAAGGGTTCTACGAAGACTGAAAAATAAGGTCAATAATCGTAAACCGAAGGCGTTAACCGATCATATTTCCATTCAACGGGAAATAGATCCAATTAACTTGTTTTTACCCCGCGGTGACTATTTTGTTCAAATTTAAGACGTGTTCGTTTGCGACGCGCACACACACGTGTTGTCGTCGGCCTCTCTGCTGCTGGTAATTAACCAAACATTTTATAGAGACCAACACGATACATTGACCTAGGATCATGTAAATTTATCGTTATAATCGAAATGGGGTAACCTGAGCTTGTGCAAAGAAGTTT
The DNA here is from genome assembly GCA_016617855.1 of Megalonaias nervosa. Taxonomy (NCBI): domain Eukaryota; kingdom Metazoa; phylum Mollusca; class Bivalvia; order Unionida; family Unionidae; genus Megalonaias; species Megalonaias nervosa. Next base: position 27,890 of record JAECUM010004318.1, on the reverse strand, counting down.
TTGAATTTAATCATATCCATATCCCCTGAACACCAAGTCTGATGAATGTTTCGTAACGTATATGTATCGACTCCGTTAAATACAACTAAAATATTATAGTTATCTCTGATCACTTTTGGTATTTGTGCATACCGCTGGGTAACATAAATCACGTCTGTGTTTTTATGTCTACCTCAGGAAAATATCCGAGCTGGATTTGTTTGTCTGTCCAGCATAACATCATCGTATACTGCTAAATTGTTAATATCTCCGTCAAGGTTATCTACGGATGGTGCATCATTGATATCGGTGATAAAGTCGATAACATCATTACCATCTTCGGTCAAGGTCTCTGCGTTTTTATTAAAATCCTTAAGTACTTCATAACATCGTTGGTCATTTACCGATGGTGCCACTAAATACAACTTATCCCACTTGAGCCATCTCATTATCAGATTAAGTAGCAACTGTGTTTTATCACTTCCGGATGGTCCAGTTATTATCATTCTTATAGAATTCGGTAGTGCTGGATGATATTTAACTGGCTCACCCGCTTGTGTTGCTGAGAAGTCAATTATATCCATAATAATTTATATAATGGATCTATACTGTGTTCGATGCAGAGCACCCACGTCCACCAGTGGATTAACTACAGTGACAACTAAAAATAAAAAACGGGCTCTTACAGGAAAATGTGAGCGATGTGGCACAACACAATTTAGATTTATTTCGTCGAAAACATAAACAGGCGGTGACATTGCTGCTTCGCTGGGAAAATTACCAGAACTCCATGGGCTAAATACCCTGGTGAGAAACATCTGACTGGCTATAATTAATGTGGTCCTGGAACTCGACCTGATATCCGACTCGATAACCATGACCAACCAAAACCTGGAGAGTAAAAAAAAATAAAATAAAAAAAATTGATAAAGCGTGTCATATTCATGATGTTGTATATAAAAGCAAAGATTTACAACAACGACATCTTGCAGATGTAAAATTGATTCATGCATTAAATTCTATACCTGATAAATCTCTCAGAGAAAAGCTTGCTACTTTTCTAGTAAAATCTGCGATGAAAGGTAAACTAATGCTAGGGTCTGGTAATTAATCAACTGATTATTATCATAATAATGGAATCGGTTTATTATAGTCTAAGAGGATATTGGAGAGGCAGAGCAGCAATTAGTACACTTGCTGAAGCAGCAAAAGTCTCACGTGTTGTTGCTGCAGATTGGTTAGCACGACAGGCAATATGGCAAATCTATCTCCCATCACCTAAAACAATTCAGTACGCGCATTTTAATGTCAGCGTTCCTAATGAAGTTCATCAAGCAGATATTTTGTTTTTACCACACGATACTATTAAAATTGGTAGACGGAGATCACTCACATACAAATACGCGTTAACTGTCGTTGACGTTGCAAGCAGATATAAAGAAGCAGAACCGTTATCAATTAAACAGCAACTGAAGTTGCATCTGTGTTTGAACGAATTTATCAACGTGGTGTTCTGAGATGGCCACAGTTGCTACAGGTTGATCCTGGCAAAGAATTTCTTGGGGCAGTATCATCTTTGATGAAGCAACATAATGTTAATATCAGACGAGGACATACAACAATTCATCGCGATCAGGCAATCGTTGAATTATTTAATCGAACACTTGGTGACAGATTATTTGGATACCAGCATGCGAAGGAAATAATTCAGGCAGATACGAGATCTCGTGAATGGGTTGCAAGACTACCAAGTGTGATAGCTGCATTAAATAATGAAATTACTCGTGTAACTTCTATGAAACCTATTAATGCAATTACAAAGAAACATATACCTGTACAACGACGTGACTTTTCAAAACAGCCAGTGTTAGGTAATGTGACTGTCAGATATTTATATGAACCCGGTGAACTCAAGGGGGGTGGGTGTAGAAAAAGAGCAACTGATCCTATCTGGAGTGTGACTACAAATAAAATTTCCAGCGTGGTTAGATCCACAGGTAGACCTGCAATCTACAGACTGGATTCAACTGCTCCTCAACGTGGATTTGTACGCGAACAATTATAAGTAATTCCTGAAGATACACAATTACCACCGCGTTCACTTCTGTAAACTGGCACCCCTACGTCGATTACATTCAAGACTGGTCAGCATCACATTTTCGCGTTTGTGACCAAGACTATTATTAATTCTATCAACGGTAAACTGTCTTGGGTTATTATTCGAATACTGCCACAACATATTACAGTTACAACTTGTATAGTGATTATTCTGTTGTTGTTTCAGTGTCAGGATAAATTCAACGTCGAGATCAAAGTCGCAGTTATTTTTTTGTCAGATTGTCGGTACCCAGATAATTTTGTCTTGATGACGACGAAGTCGTTATTTACGTCATCAGTTATTTTTTTCGGTGATTACGCAAGCCATAATAACCCTGTGCAGGTGAGATATTCTTCTGACTCGAGACACCGCGAGATAAACTAAATTTGACCATTCGCTCCGATCATCATTAACCCAAATACTTGTATCAGAAACAGTTAATCCTTGTGATGAATGAATCGTTATAGCGTATCCTAACGTCCATGGAGTTTAACTCATGCTCAACGCGCCAGTGACAGCACTGACAGGAACTGCGACAATATCATTTAGTACAAGATTTTGTTTAATACCACCCGGAATTTCAACTTCAATATTCTGTTGCCGAGTGTCTGCTCGTCGAGAACACAGTGGTACAAGTAGATTTGAAAATTTTTCCTTGTGCCGCAGGAATAATTTCTTTTGCAGTGTATCTCTGACTATCTTTCTACTTGCAACTATCAAATCATTTGGTCTCCACATATTCCAAAAATCATTCATCTTAGTTTCTGGAATTACTCCACGCATTATTTCGCACTGTACTCTATCTATCTGCAGTCTGATTAACTTTTTAAATTCTTTCAGCGGTTCATCAATATCTCTATGATCATCAGTTATTTCGTCGTAATAATCCACAAATGTTTTTAACAATTCGTGTGGAGACTGTCCAACAAATGGTGGTGGTTGACCATGATAGCCACACATTATAACAGCAGTATTTTTCCTCAATAACCAATCAAGGAACATTTTTAATGTATCCAGCGAAACTGTACAAATTTCATCCCAGATAATAATCTTGGGAATATATTTCTCACCCATCCGCGATGGAGTCCACGCGTCTCCACACAATCTAAAGAAACTATGATACGTTTGAGATTTCGCTCGCCGTTCGGTCATTTCTCTGGCGAGTCTGTGTGTGGGTGTTAGCACAATCATGTCTGTGCTTTTGAATAATTCAATCGCACGTGTTGTTTTACCAGAATGTCCAGGTCCATTTAAATATACGCTTTTATGTCTTGCTATAGGATCATATATAAATGGTGCTGTCGATGCTGGTATTTGATTGTAATTTTTGTAATATTTTCCCATAATTACAACGTCGGCAGATTCAGAATAATCAAGTATATTTTCGCTTTTTTTTCTCCATGATCCCCATTTACCAGTGCCAAGTAATCCATCTAGCAAATCCAGATATTTTTTATTTATATAAAATGAATCCATGGCAACTCTAACAGTGGCATCAACAAATTTGTTTATCATCGATAATAAGTTTATTGAAACGTACGCGAGCATCCAAGATCTTTAATGAGTAAACTGCAGTGACTCAACATCAATCTAACTCACAATTGTACCTAATTTAGTTCCGTTCGATAAATAAACATCATATTGGTTTATAAACATATTTCTCTCCGTTGTATCAGCAATTATAAAATCGAGTTCTGTATCGTCCATGATCAACCTAGTACACGTTCGTTTATGACTATACTCACCACCCTGAGTAAACTGACACATTATCTTTCTGCCGAGATCTTTTGCAACTTTCCCATTATTTTCTTTGTTGTATACGGATACAACATTGACGAGTTTAACAACTTCATCGCCGTCGAGAGTAAGAAATTTTTCCCTGACATAACTTTCTATATCAAATTTATCGGGTTCTGGCAACCAAACCTGTTTCTGCGGACGATACGATATTATCGCGTTTTTCACAGAAATGTCTTCCAAACCACACATAAACAATTGGATGAAGATCTCGTACAAATTCAAATGAATCCACGCAGGCGAATCCAGTCAGATCAAAATCCGGCAAAGGTCCATTTATTGCAACTCTTGTAATCTCGTGTGTTGGATGACCAAATATTTTAAAATATCGAGAAAACTGTCCGTATCCAAGAAAACTTCCAGGATAACACGCTACCATATCAAATGATATAACTTCGCTATAATCTTACTCGGTATTCCATAATCCGCCGTGTCCGTATTCGACGCAGCTTAGCTGTGCATCAAAGAGAAATTCCAATCTTGTAGGTTTCCATGAATTTTTCTCCTGAGCAAAGTGATTTTATCATCAGAAACTATCGACTGAAAAACCCCGTCGATGTTGTTGATAATACTGGTTATCTCAGATTTAATGCTGGGGAAAAACGATATTTATCTCATAGATTCGTGTTCGAATGTTTTCATGCACTGATCGAAAACGATCTTGGGATCGATCATATTGATCGAAATCGGAAAAATAATTCTTTATCGAATTTGCAAGCCATTACGCAAAGGCAGAATTGTAGACTTGGTGACACGGGTATACACAACATGGTTGGAAAGAGGGCTGTAAAATCTATAAATGAAGCGAAGAAATAATATTTCCATCAATAAATGCAGCTGATAAATATTTTGATATTAACCCCCTTCGGTGAAACATGTCGCAGATAATATAACTAAATCAGTATTTTCAAAGAAATTGGAACAGCGAATCACATTTCAGTACGCGTCAACTTCTTAATCACTAAGCGAGATAACTCTGTCATCGCTGATAGAATAACTGCGCAGTTGTCTTGTTTGTTACTGTGTGACATTATATTACTGTAGCGATTCCTTTTTGCTTGTTTTCAGTGATTTGAAGGATATTTACCATCTATAAGTTGTATGTTAACTCTGTTTTTGTTGGGTATGCTACATGTAAGGGTTTATAAATTCAGATTATTTATGTGTAATTCCAGTTAGGTTATTTTTAGATCTTACAGTCACGCAACAACATCTGTTTCCAATACATCCGGTGGTATTTTATGTCCACGTTGTATTCAATTAAAATGTATGTGAAATTAAAATAAATCCACACAACAGTTTATTTAGTTGAAACATGTGTGAAGTCACACTGCATTTTATTCAGCTGAAAGGTGTGTGTAGGATTTATCACTACAGTTTACCTTAGTTACCTTTGCTAGCGCGCAGGTAACTTTATAGTAATTTCGTACACTGTATATTTAAGAATGGAACCATGGTACAGTGTTAAGAATCTTGGATTCTGAAACTGAGATCTGGGGTTCGATTCCCATGGCAGACACATTGTCGATGGAGCGGTATAATGCCAAATTTTTCTTAATAGTTGGGGCTCCGCCAGCCCTCGAACTTCAATAGAACAAAAACACTCTCCCACCAGGTCACCACGTGGTGGGTGTACTTTTGCAGTCCCCGGGGTTGATTATGGGGGAAGAGTGTACATGATCTGTTGAACGTAGAGAAGGCCCCGTTTGTGTATGTGCTGTCCCTAGAGATAAGTTTATGTGTGTGTTGTCTCATGAGATAAGTTAGTTAATTCCTAGAGATAAGTTAGAATTAAGTTTATGTGTATGTGTACGTGCTGTGCGGATCGTCCTCTGAACCTTTTAGAATGTCGTTTGGCAATCGAGGGGTTCACATGGGGGTTGTGTCTGTACAAATTTCGAATGCCTCTGAGCTTGCTAGGATGTCGTTTGGCGCCCTAGGAGTTCACATGGGGATTGATTCGAATGTGCTTTGAGCTTGCTAGAATGTCGTTTGGCAATCTAGGAGTTCACATGGGATTGTGTTTCGCCTAATTTTGAATGTCCTCTGAGCTTGCTTGGATGTCGTTTGGCACATGGGGATTGATTCGAATGCCCCTGAGCGTGCTAGAATGTCGTTTGGCAAGCTAGGAGTTCACATGGGGTTGTGTTGTGATTATATGGTTTTGTAAATAGTTATTCTCAGATTCAGAAATATTTCTTTTTTAATATTTTATTTTTATTTTTATCAATTTATTTTTATTATTTATTAGTTCTGATTCAGATTTTTATTTTGATTAATATATTAATTCTGATTCAGATTTTTATTTTATTAATATATTAATTTTGATTCAGATTTATATTTTTATTAATATATTAATTCTGAGTCAGATTTTTATTTTTATTTTAAATAAATATTTATTATATAATGAAAATATTAATGCTGTTATTGGTGCCATTAAGGAATTACAACATGACGGTATAAAAATTTCTGATGAACTTAATCCTGAAAAAAAGTATTTGTAATTTTGAATCATTACAATTTCGAAAATCCGAGAACAGGTTTACACTACCATCCGATTACAGATTTGTAATGTTGATTCAGCAGGCAATGTTAAGTCTTTGGCTACAGTTACAGATGATCATGTAAAAGTATTTTTCCTCTTGCAAGTTCAATTGAAAAAATTAGATCAAAATTATCTCACGAATACGAAAACAAAAAAAACCCCCACAAAAACAAAAACAAATAAATGCTCGTATAAGACAACTGAACGAGATTATGACAGCGATTAAAGCCGTGGAATAGTTACTGGCGAAAGGTAGCGACGAGTGTTACTCGTCTCATAGTGAAGTGAATGTAGTGAGAACTAAACCATTTATTTCTGAAAAGAATCAGAATAATATTTTAAAATTTTTTTGTTACACAAGATACCCTGGATTTCTCAGAAATATAAAATTATTTTTTATTATAATAATGCAATTTATGAAATTTGTTCAGATTTCTTGATTTGTTAATGCAAATACCCTATCAAAATTTGTGAAATTTATTCAGATTTCTTGATTTTAGTCGTGTAAATACCCCGTCAAATTGTGACATTTGCTCAGATTTCTTAGAATTATTCGGATTTATAAAATTATATTTTATTTTTATTTTTTATTATGATAATAAAATTTATGAATTTTGTTCAGATTTCTTGATTTATTCATGCAAATACCGTATAAAAATTTGTGAACTTTCTTCAGATTTCTTGATTTTAGTCGTGTAAATACCCTATCAAAATGTGTTGATTTTAGTTGAGTAACTTCTACGAACGTAAGATCTATGAGCGTACATACAGATTTACGTCCAGTGATTCCCCTTGTAAAACCAATAGGTGTCCAGATTGATCAGTAAGCTTAAAATGAATCTGCGATAACAGTGGATTCTGCACACGCAGATAAACAACGTTGATTGGCTCTGATACAATTAAATACCCTGGGGGGACTTGAGGGGCAAATGTGTATATAATGTATCCTTGCTGAGCTTGATTAGATTTTTGTAAATCTACTTGATAACTGCCATCGACGACGTCACAAACTAGAGTGACTGCGATCATTGATGTTATGTTTACAATCTCCGGAGAAACATGTCTGCCTCCGCCGTATGGATAGTTATCGTACCTTAAAATGTTAGGTTGCGGGATTGCTTTTCTCCACGCGTCAAGAACTTTTGGAAAATGTTTATCAATAACATCATTGACTAATTTTTTCAGATCATTGTCATCTAAAACATTTTGAGGTAGAATTACCCCCGCAGAATTAATTAAGCCAGGTATTCTAACTTCATAAAAAGGTGTCGTATCATTGACGTGTTTGATGTCTGATGCAATCATGTTCAGGTGTTGTATAGTTTCGATGATATATTGTTTAACATCATCGCTGTAGTGCGTGGTAATACTGGAAAATAAATTTATGAATTCGTTAAGTATTTTTTTATGTTCAAATTTTAGAGCGCTGGCGAGTTCTTCAAAAGGTTTTTTTTATTAAATGTTATTAATCCATGTTTAGCTTCATAGTTGTACAGATCACGTTTTACTACGAATTCAGACCCCTCAGCATAATATAATTCGTCACCTTCATAAAATAATTCAACTCTACATGGTCTCATTACACCCTTCCATTAGTAAGGTTTTCGATATTCTGGAATCTTAATGATTTTTTTTTTCTGTCGTGAGGAATTTATCCTTAGTCGGTTCTGGTGGTCCTTGATAAACCGGCTCAACCTCAGGCCATCCAAGTACAGTTCTGATTGATGACTGATAAATATCGACTGGTTTCAGAAACTTTTCTCTATTATTATAACTTTTCGCGGTACCCACAGCTAAATGTTTTATGTTTCTGGCTCTCCTAATGTCATTAACACTTTCTACGGTAAATTTAATAATAAGCATTTGCTCGTTTTGGTGTATGATACTTTGTATCGCCTTCTTGTTCATCACGAGCTTAGTCAATATCTTCAAGTACTTCTTGTACTTCTTCTTGTAATTGTGGCTGAGCCGCAGCTATCTCACCTGGAAGATTTTTGTTTCCTTAGTTTGCTCTGTTATTTTTCCAGTTGCTTCAGCGGTGTTTTTCCAACGCGGGAAGAAGACCTTTATTAGTCTTTGTAATAGGTTTAAACAATTCTTCTGCGGCTTCTGCAAATCCTTCTTTGAGATCTTGACGTGCTTGTAGATTTTGTTTAACAGAATCTCTCACGGTAGATATTTCTTGAATGCTTCTAGTCGCTCTCGAGCTAATCTAGCTGAGTGTGGTTCACTGATCATTATTGATATAACAATGATTCAATTACCAGCAGCAGAGAGGCCGACGACAACACGTGTGTGTGCGCGTCGCAAACGAAGACGTCTAAAATTTGAACAAAATAGTCAGCGCGGGGTAACAAAAAAGTTAATTGGATCTATTTCCCGTTGTATGGAAATATGATCGGTTAACGGCTTCGGTTTACGATTATTGACCTTATTTTTCAGTCTTCGTAGAACCCTTATTTTTGCAAACGGAGCCCTCTAAAAAAGTTGTAGGGTTCAGCCTCTCTGCTGCTATAAGATAATATTCTTGCCCCTTTTTTTTACCAATGTTAGTTCTAAAAACATATTGTGATGTATGTGCAATTTATTTTCTTTATCTAAATTTTGTACATGACTGAGGATAGAGGTTTGCTTTTTCTCCTGTTTTAAAGTTATAAATAGCTGTTTGCATGGGTTTGCGTTCAAAACCTAGCCTTGATTATGACCTTAGAAGGTTTTAGAAACTCATTAATTTACAAATTATGGTAACTTGTAATATCAGTCTGGATTCATTTATTGTTATATTCAGATATGCTTTGAGAGGAATAATTTACTGAAATTATTCATTAGAATTAAAATGTGTCCATTGACAATTCGGGATGTCACACTATATTAAGATTACTGTGAATTCATTCAGGGACATTCTGGATTATATCATTGTGATATATCAAGACTGTTGGTACGTCAGCTCATTCAAGGCTATTGGTACATCAGCACACTTGAAACATTGAATTAATTCAGAACACTATACTTTTGGAAATGCGATGACTTTTAGGATTATTCGGGATATAATTCACAATATAGTAAGTCCTTTTACATTTTTCCGAGTGTTCTAGGGAAATAAATTATTTGCTGAATTATACTAATTTTGTTGGATTTGTTTTTTATTACTTAGTAAAAGTGATACGGTCATAATACATATAGAAGACTCGTCCAAAATATGAATTTGTAAAATTATTTCAGAGAAATTAGAATTACACTTGAACTTCCAAATGACTTTGTTTCAGAATTTTCGTTGTTCCTGGTAAAGATTTTAATTTCACAAATTTGAGAAAGTTTCGAGAAACCAACAAACATTCACAAAGCCATTTAATGTAGTCAACTTTGTTTCAAATGCTACACGATAATGGTTACAGTCTTTAATATAGGACTAGTTGCTTGAGTCGCCAGAATTATGTTATTTCGTGAGTAAAAGCATCTCTAAAAAAGACAGAAATAAAATAATATTCTGGTTCAGTATCTGGTGGGTAAGAAGTTTTGGGATAAACGTGCTTTGGGTTTCATTAGTAAGTCTGCATTTGGTTTTGATAGGACATTAAAACAATTGCAGATACAAAACCAGTTGGACAAGAGCTAAGAAAGATTCAGCTTCAAAAATAAATGATAGAAATAAAAAGTCTTAAGGAGAGAGAGAATAGAGACAGAAATACAAAGTCAGAGAGAAAATGAAGAAAAGAAAGAGAAATACAATTGCATAGAGAGGAGAAGAGTAAAAGGAGACTGAAATAAAATTTCAGGGAACAGGAAAGGAGAGCCAAAGGTATATATATTATTTAAGAGGTGGTGCTCAGCCAAAAAGATTCATTAAGATTAAGAGACCCTCAAACAACTCACATTAATCGCGGAGTTCACAAACTGCGCCAATAGTAATGTTAACACCTACCTTGATGAGAAAAAGGTGAACACTTTGGAAAATGCCGCTCAAACAGCTGTTGATTATTCCTTGACTTACAAAGGTTTCTTTATTCAGTATGTCTTTCTCTCAGCAGTTTATTGGTTAAAAAGTCAACTCAGTCTTACAAGAATACTTCCAAATCTCAATTGGGCACAACGTTTAGGAATCAAACTTCTTATAAGAAATCTTGGTCACTTCCGATGTGCAGTTATTATAATAAGAAAGGACTCGTTATTTTCGTTATTTCTGACTGAAAGATAATAATGAGAATAAAGCTATCCCAATTCTCCTTCTTAAGATCTAACGATCACGGTTTGCTATTGAAATCAATACATTTGTTGGATCAAACAAATTCTAATCTGATTTCATGACGGAGAATTATGATGCATTAATGGTGAAGTGTTCTTATTGTTGATTTTACCACGCCTATCCCTATTAACATATTAAGGGCGACTGGAGCTTCTCAGTCTTTCTTCATGTACTATTAGCGAAACTGAAGCCACACAAGCATCAGATTGTTATAGTGGAAGTTAGGGTCCTTATGAGAAAATGGAGACCACATGAATTACTCGCTGGTGATGAATGGTCGATGAGCTATGAAAGTCATATCCAACGGAAATTCTTAGTCTAGTCCATGAAACTCCTTAGGTTGGTCAGTTAGAAGTCAGTAAGACTTATGACAAGATCTTGAATAATTTTATTGGCCGGAATTTAAAAGTAAAGTTTCTAAATGATGTAAATCTTGTCACGCTTGCCAAATGGTAGGAACACCCAATCAGACAATACCTAAGGTTCATCTGCAAGCTATTCATTCCTTTGTCAAACTATTTAACAGAATAATGTTAGACTGTGTTGGTCCTTTACGAAAGACCACGTCAAACAACCAATAGTTGTTGAACATGATGCGTACACCCACTAGATTTCCAGAGGCAATTCCTCTGAGGAATATTAAAAAAGTAAACTATAGCAAAAGCTTTGATAATGGTTTTGTTACACTTTTAGCCCTTCCCAAATCTAACCAGTCTAATTAAGGTCAAATTGTATGTCTGGAATTTTCTCAACACGTTATGCATGAATTAGACTTCCAACGGTTAAATATTCTGCCTATCACCCTGCAAGACAAGAGGCCTTGGAAATAGTTCATACAACTTTGTAAATACCATTCGGTCATATAGTCTTGATACAGGATATGATTGAGATGAGTGTGTTCAGTTGCTGTTGCTTATTGTTAGAGTATTAGTTAAATAAATGAAATGATTCGGTTTTAGTAAATTTGAAACTGTGTTTGGACACACTGTCCGTGGGCAATTGTAGTTGATGCAGAAGAAACTTCTTTCAAACGAAGATTCCCAAAATATTGTTCTTGGTTTAAATTATAAGTTATCAAAGGCTTGTGAGGAAGTAAAATCTAATCTTATTTTACACAGTCATAAATAAAATTAAGGTACAATAGAACTACAAAGAAACGACGTCTTGAGCCTAGTGGTAGGGCGCTGGCTCTCTTACCCATACCTCTACATCCTCTTCGGTCTAAGCATTATGGTCATTTTACAATTGAAAAGAAAGTAAGTAGCTTAAATAATGTTATTAGTTCTCTTGGGAGGATGAAACTGAAAGAACTTTACATATACATGCCTTCCAGTAGTATGTTGATAGAGATAGCCCTGTTAATCATTCAATCAGTTTCATTGAACCAGTTCCACATAATGAGGATTAACCGATAACGTGCAATCTGATTCTAGTGACTCTAATTTAACAAAATCTTCAAAATTCAGAAATATTAAACAATCTGGACCAGAAACATTCACTTCTAAAGCCATATTAAACGAGTCAGCTAAAACAGCTTAGCATCCATGGGGGATAAATCCTCTCAAACATGAATGTTTGAAAATGGAAATTCAGTATTTGCTGGAGAATGACCTCATTGGACCAAGTAAAAGCAACCGGAGTTCACTGTGTATGCTTGTACTAAACCTGATAATACCTTCTGTCACCAAAAATGGATTCAGTTCAGTTCGTTTCAGCCTGATTAAAACGCAGTAGTGTTGCTACATTGCATTTTTAGCTGACCTAGTTCCTGACCCTGATTCAGAATTGGTAAACACAGAGTGAAAATCATTGGTCATAATCAAGGTCATACTTGGCCTGCGTGTTAATTTGAGTAAACAACCTCTTTTTTATAATTCATTTCCAGTGTGGAAATCATCGTCTTTTAGTTAAGGCTATACTACAGTACGTGATAATTGAATTGTAGATATTTTGCGCCGTTTCGACAAGTGACCACGTGACCCCATCACGTGGGTCTGAATTGCGTTTTATCTGGGGCTAAAACTGAAGTTTTATAGTGAAATAGTCAATCATAAATTGATACCTTCGCAGCTCAAGGGTATTTTGTGTTGTGACCACATTGAGTTAAATTGTTTATTTAAGATAATTTATTCACCCTGGAAAATGCTTGTGTTCATCAAAGTTCTTGGACAAAGACATTTATTGGAGATTGTTAGGAATTCTAAAGCCGAAATATTATTCATGATTCATAAAATTCAACAAGGAACGGTTGACAACACTAAACTGGATATAGAAGACGTCATCGCCTTCCATCTTGGAACTTCATCGGGATTCGAACTTTGATTCATTTAGAACGTTTAAGTGATAGGACTTATATTTTTAAATTCTAGGATTAATGTTTGGATTAGATTCACATAATGTATGTCCTTTTTCACATTTTTACCTTGTTTTCTAAGGAAATAAATTTTTGTTAAATTTTACAAAGCTTGTTGGCTTCACTCTTTTATTTGTTACTTTGCACTAGCCTAGACACGTAACAAGGGAAATTGGGACCTCATCCTTGGGATATATGAATTTTGGTTAAAATTTTTCAGAAAATTGTGTTTTGAAATTTAAATTCCCTTTGTTTTCAGAATATTTTAAATCCGAAGCACTATTTCACATTTTGTTTGACATCTTTGGTGAAATCAACAGGCTTTTTCACAATATCATCAAAAGTAGACAGTTGTTCTTGCATTTTACCAAGGAGTGGTTGGAAATTTGGAAATGGAAGTCTATCTAAAAAAGTTGGAATTAGAGATAAGACAGGTTCAGTTTCAGATAGAAAGATACAAATGGAAAGAGAAAGGGAAGTAAGATAAATGCAATTTGAGAAAGAAAAAGCAGATAGGATAATGCAAATGCAAATGCAAATGCAAAGAGAGAAGGATGAAAGGGAATTTCAAAGTCGGTTAAAAGAATTAGAGCTGGCAGAAGGAAAACACGCTCCTACTTTTGATGTTTTAAGAAATATTAAGCTAGTACCCCCTTTTCTGGAAATAGAAGTAGACAGCTATTTTCCTTATTTTGAGAAAGTTGCTGAAAATTTGAAATGGCCAAGGGAGTACTGGTCTCTATTATTACAGTGTGTACTTACTGTTAGAGCTCGTGATATTACATTTCACTGGCACTAGAGCAGAGTGCTGACAATGATGTGGTAAAGACTATATCTTGAAGGGTTATGCGTTAGTCCCTGAAGCTTGTCGGCAAAAATTCTGGAATTCTAGAAAATCAACTGATCAGACCTATGTCGAATTGGCATGGGAAAAAGCACACCAATTTGATAGGTGTGCTCTTCTAGAAAGGTTAACAAATGCTCTTATTTTTAAGAGGTCAAGGTCACGGTCATGTACTGAAAGCAATACATTTGTTGGGTCTAATAAACCCCAGTCTGATTTTATTACAGAGATTTATGAACCATTCATGTCGAAGGGTTCTATATCACTCTTGGGTGATTTGGTCAATCCCATCCCTATTAAAAGTTTAATAGATACAGGAGCTTCTCAGAGTCTTTTGTTATCAGGTACTTTTCCTTTTTCTGAGAAGTCTTGTTCTAATGAGAGTGTTCTCATTCAGGGAGTAGAGTGCGGCTTTGTTAATGTTCCTCTCCATTTTGTAATTTTTTCATCAGGCTTAGTGTCAGGACCTGTGACAGTCGGTATCGTGTCCACTTTACCCGTTGATCGCATTCATTTATTACTAGGCAACGACCTAGCTGGAGACAAGGTTGTGGTTAATCCATTTGTAACTGACAAGCCTTCTTTAGATCAGAAAGTTGATCTTATTGAAAAAGAATTCCCTGATTTATACCCAACTTGTGCAGTTACCAGAGCTATGGGAAAGAAAGCTCTTGAGAATGATTCAGATAAGGAAAATATCTCTTTAGCTGACACTTGTATTGGTCAGGCTTTTGATGAGGTCACTTTCACTCCTTGTTTGGATCAGTCAAAAGGTATTGATCACAGTGATTCTCTTTTAACTATTCATTCTCTTTTATCTAATCAGGGTGATAAACGGCAATCACTTGTAGTCGAACAGGAGAAAGATCCTGAGATCTCATGTTTGTTTCAAAGGGCCATTATTGAAAATAAAGCCACTGAAGTACCTGTCTGGAATTTCATTAAAAATGGAATTCTTATGAAAAAAATGGAGACTTCCCGAGGTACCTGCTAGTGACGAGTGGTCAGTGAAGTATCAAATTGTAGTTCCAAAATCTTACAGGCAGGAAATACTTAGTCTGGCCCAAGAAACTCCTCTGAATAGTCATTTAGGGATTAATAAGACTATCACAAGATCTTGACTCACTTTTATTGGCCAAAAATCAAAAGTGATGTTTGTAAATGTTGTAGATCTTGTCACACTTGTCAAATGGTAGGAAAACCAAATCAGATGATACCTAAGGCTCATCTGCAACCTATTCCTGCATTTGACGAACCATTTAGTAGAATAATGGTAGATTGTGTTGGTCCCTTACCTAATACCAAGTCAGGCAACCAGTACCTGTTGACCATAATGTGTGCGTCAACAAGATTCCCAGAGGCAATTCGTTTGAGGAATATTAAAACTAAAACGGTAGTAAAAGCTTTGATAAAGTTGTTTTTACTCAATTTGGCTTTCAGAAATCTGTCCAATCGGATCAAGGGTTAAATTTTATGTCTGGAATTCCAGTAAGTTATGCATGAATTAGGCATTCAATAATTTCAATCTTCTGCCTGTCACCCTGAGAGCAATGGGGCTTTAGAAAGATTTCATCAGACTTTGAAGAATATGATTCGATCATATTGCTTTGAAACGGGTACAGATTGGGATCAAGGCATTCATTTACTGTTGTTTGCTGTTAGGTAGTCAGATCAAGAATCTTTACAATTCATTCCCTTTGAATTAGTTTTCGGACACACTGTGCGTGGACCGTTGAAGTTGTTGAAAGAAAAACTTCTTTCTAATGAAGATACTGACTTAATCTTCTTGATTATGTTTCTAATTTTAAGTATAAGTTGTCAAAGGCTTGTGAGGTTGCAAGAGCGAATATGCACTCTACTCAGTCAAAAATGAAATTAAGGTATGATGAAAACTCGAAGGAAAGGAGTTTTCAGCTTGGTGATAGAGTTGTGGCTGTCTTGCCCATTCGACAACATCCGTTCAGGCCAAGTATTATGGTCCGTACACGGTTGAAAAGAAAATAAATGATTTAAATTACGTCATAAATACTCCTGGGAGGCGAAATCAAAAACAACTTTGCCACATAAGGATGTTAAAGGAGTATATTGAGAGAGATGGCCAGATAAATCATGCAATTAATTTAGTTGTACCTGTCCCTCTCACTGAGGATTTCAGTGAGGGAATTCAGTCGGGCTCTACTGTTTTCGGAGCAAGAAATCTTCGGAATTCGGAAATTATGAATAATCTGGACCAGAAACAACAAGAAAGGCATGAACTTAAACAGTTATTATTTTAATATGAGCACTTATTTCCAGATGTTCCTACGAGGACAAACAGCATTTTTCATGATGTTGAAACTGTAAATTCCAAACCTGTGAAACAACACCCATACAGGATGAACCCTGTCAAACAGAAATACTTGGAAAAAGAAATTCAGTATTTGTTGGAGAATGATTTCATAGAGCCCAGTAAAAGTGACAGGAGTTCACCATGTATACTTGTTCCGAAACCAGATAAAACGTCTCGTATGTGCACTGATAATAGAAAGGTGAACAGTGTGACAAAATCTGACCCATTTCCATTACCGAGAATCGATGACTGCATTGATAAAATTGGAAATGCAAAGTATGTCATCAAATTTGACTTTCTGAAAGGATTTTGGCAAATTCCACTAACGGAAAGGGCAAAGGAAATATCGGCATTCGTGACTCCAGGTGGACTTTATCAGTGCAAAGTGATGCCGTTCGTGATGAAGGGTTCGCCAAGTACTTTTCAACGTTTGATGAATATGATAACCTCTGGTCTAGATAATTGTGATGCTTACATCGATGATGTCATCATCTACAACGACACCTGGAAAGAACATCTAGCAACAATTCGGAAATTATTTGGAAGACTCACTGATACCAGTTTGACAGTCAATTTATCCAAAAGTGAGTTCTGCCGTGCTTGTGTAACTTTTCTAGGACATATTGTGGGACATTGACAAGTTAAACCTATAGATGCTAAGGTCAAGGCTGTCGCTGAATTCACTGTGCCTGTCAGTAAAAAGCAACTGATGCGAATTTTGGGTATGGCTGGATACTATCGGAAATTATGTTCCAATTTTCCTAATATTGCGGAACCCCTGATAAATTTATTAAGCAAGAGAAACAAGTTTCTTTGGACAGAAACATGTCAGGAGGCTTTTGACAAGTTAAAGGCCATACTTAAAAGTGCACCAGTTCTTACAGCCCCAGATTTCAATCAGCCTTTTACATTTTTTGTTGATGCAACTGACGTTGGGGTTGGAGCAGCGTTGATTCAAGAAGATGGAAATGGCGTTGATCATCCAGTGTGCTATTTCTCTAAGAAATTAAATAAGCACTAAAGACATTACTCAAGAATCCAGAAGGAATGTTTGGCTTTAATTTTGGCATTACAATATTTTGAAGTTTACCTTCGTTCAGCTCCTTCTTCGGTTGTTGTGTTTAGTGATCACAACCCCTTTACTTTCATCGACAAGATGAAAAATAAAAATCAAAGATTATTAAGGTACAGTTTGTTGTTACAGGAATATAATCTTGACATCAGGCACATCAAGGGAACAGACAATTTGATTGCAGATGCACTTTCCCGTGTAAAGAAATATTATTTAATGTACACTTTGTATAATTCATAAAAGTTCTTCTTATGTAATATTTTTTACCTTATGTATAATTAACATATGGTAAAAAGAAAGCTTTATGATATAAATCTTTCTTTTTCTTTATGGGGGAAGTGTTATGGATATGTAATTTAATTACTTGTGAGTTAGTTTTAATTTTTTTATTTTATTTTAATTTCATTACATGTTATTGTAATGATAACTTTATTCACTGGAATTGACATTTTTTTTAGAAAATTCAGTTCAGTTCTTTTTAGCTTGATTAAAACGCAGTAGTGTTGCTTCATTGTATTTTTAGCTGACCTAGTTCCTGACCTTGATTCAGAATTGGTAAACACAGAGTGAAAATCACTGGTCATAATCAAGGTCATACTTGGCCTGCGTGTTAGTTTGAGTAAACAACCTTTTTCTAAAATTTGTTTCCAGTGTGGAAATCATTGATTTTTAGCTAAGGCTTTATTAGAGTACGCGATAATTGACTTGTAGCTTCTTTTTTGCTCCGCTCGGACTAAATGATCTCGTGACCCATCACGTGGGTATGAATTGCGTTTTATCTGGGGCTAAAACTGAAGTTTTATAGTGAAATAGTCAGTCGTAAATTGATACCTTCGCAGCTCAAGTGTATTTTGTTTTGTGACCAGTTTGAGTTATGTTGTTTATTTAAAATAATTTTTTCACCATTGGAAAATGCTTGTGTTCATCAAAGTTCTTGGACAAAGACATTTATTCGAAATTGTTAGGAATTCTAAAGCCAGAATATTATTCATGATTGATAAAATTCAACAAGGAACTGTTGACACTACAACACTAAACCGGATATAGAAGACGTCATCGCCTTCCATCTTGGAACTTCATCGGGATTCGGACTTTGATTCATTTAGAACTTTTTAGTGATAGGACTTATATTTGTAACTTCTAGGATCAATGTTTGGATTAGATTCACATAATGTAAATCCTTTTTCATATGTTTAACTTGTTGTCTAGGGAAATAAATTATTTTTGTTAAATTTTACAAAGCTCGTTGGCTTTACTCTTTTCTTTGTTTCTTTGTACAAGCCTAGACACGTATCATCATTGTGATACACTAAGACCCTTGGCATAGCAGCTCATTCAAGGCTATTGTTACATCAGCACACTTAATTCTGAAACTCCATACTTTTGGACATGTGTTAAAACTATTAGGGTTATTTGGGATTTATTTCATAATATAATAAGTCCCTTTTAAATTTTTCAATTTGCATTCAAGGGAAATAAATTATTTTGAATTTTAATAATCTTGTTGGTTTTGAACTTGCTGCTCCGTAGGTTAAGACCATTCAGTCATACCAATATAATTAACTTCTAAGTCCAACTCGCATTGCATTAGATTACCAATCAGACTATCGTAAAAAAGATCCAGGTATCTTTCTGCACACCTGACAAACACCAAATCTATAACAGTGTTTGTAGATTCTTGGATCGTGTAACGACATTGTTAAAGGTATCTGTTTCAATACTAATGCTCGAAGAATCTATGAGTCATTAAATGTTTAAATGTTTAATTTCATTAGTATTTTGCCTTTTAGCGTTATGCAGCAGAAGTCATACATAAGTAATTAACTTCTAGTACTGTAAAATCACCACAAATTGGATTTATTGTATTTTTCTTTGAACTAGTTAATACCATGATCCGAGAGTCATGCTTGTTTTAATACTAACTTTACATATCATGTTCAAGTACGTTAGTGAATAATTAATCTATCTTTTTAACACGCACATTACATTAGCTACTGTATATTTTGTAACCATACTTCATTCATGAATTTATTCTGTGGTAGACATAAACCAGTGTTATGAATCTATGGTCGTAAAATAAGAGACAAAAGAGATCAAAACCATCACGTTTTCGGCTAATAAAAATTTATTAAGATCTTGTGATAAGTCGTACTGATTTTCACGTAATCAGCCAAATGAGTTTCAACGGCCAGACTAAGAATTGATGAGCAACAATTTGATATATTACTGACCATTTATCATCGTCGGGTACCTCAGGTGCCTTTCATTTCTTCATAAGGACCCCATTTTTCACAAAAGAACACGTTGTTGCTTAAGTGGCATCAGATTCGCTAATAGCGATCTGAAACAAACATGAGATTCAAGGATCTTGTTCCTGTGAGATAACTAGTGATTATTTTGTATCACCAAAATTAGATTTAAGACAATGAGTAGGCAAAAGAGTATATACATTTGTATTTTATACCTGACCTTGTCCAAAATCAAGATCATTATGTACCTGACTAGGGACATTTATTTTGTAAACAGCATAACACATAGTTACTATTTATTTGCAAGTAAAGGGCAAATATTAGGATCATTATCAATTGAGGTAAACATGTTTATCATATTCTGAGTCTAGGACTTTGGTTATCCTCAAGACAAAAAACTGGTAAACTTGATGTTTGCTATTTTCCTTATTATAATTTTAGGAATAGACCTTATTTGTTGACAATTAGAATGTTTTAGAAATTAACGTTTGAACCTGATCTTGATTCTATTTTTGTTCCTTAGCTTTTTATATGATGTTGTTCACTTGAGAAATGGTTCATATTTGCCTTAACATCTTGAACCAGAATCAGTCTTATTGCTGTGGTCACATTTTCAATTTGGTGGAATTATTTATTCAAAACTATTATTCACTGGAAATAGAAAGATCTCATCAATATTATTCTTAGCAACATTAATTTGGAATACTATACTGAATTCAGACAAGGAAATGTTTGGATTATATTATTGTGATACATCAACAGACTATTAGTGCATAATCACACTAAGGCCATTGACACATTACCACGTTCGAGACTACAGGCGCATCAATACATTCAATATTGGAACTTATGTGGAAGGCCACTGCAAATTCAGTTAGAACTCTATAAATTTGGACTTGTGATAGTACTGGTATGTCTATCTGGAAATTAATTCACAATACTGTAAGTTCTTTTTAAATTTTCACTTTGTTTCCTAGGGCAATACATTATTTGTTGAATGGTACAGAACGTGTTGATTTTCGCTCCTTTCTGTTACTTAGCTTGAGACCATAGAGTCGTAACAAAGTACGCTTTCTAATAACAAAGTCCAACACTCATTCGACTATTTCAGATTTTGAGCAATTTTCAAAACTGAGAAAAATATTGATCTACCAACTTTTCTTTAATCAGGGTACCAGCTTAATAGTTTCGGTAGCATCAAAACCTGGAGTCGTATAATTAGGGTGCTCTACTTTCAAGCTCCAATTCCTTTAATTCAAACAGCATTTTTCTCACTGTGCATTTGTATCACTCTTTTGTCTTTTTTTCTCAGTTGCATTTTATATCTCTCTCCTCCTTTTGCTTGTACTTAGACATTCCCTGTTTCTCTCTTTGCATTTGCATTTACATTACGTCCTGCTGAAGATGAAGCTTTCTAAACTCAACCTTCTTTCTGGTATTTTAACTGCAATTCCCTTAATGTCATGCCCGATACAGATGGGGACTTGCTAATCGAACCCAAAGCACTTCTTCACGAATACCCTTTTTCACTCAGTAAAGAATCAAAACTCGTCAAAGAAGACTTCGCTTCAGAAAGGCTGACATCAGAGAGATCAGAGTGTTTAATTTAAGCAAATTTAAGCAATGTGTCTTTTTGTAAGGATTCTAACCATTCCTAGGTAGGATCTGAAACAAACTTCTCTACCTTAGATATCATGGTGAAAACTTTTTTTGTGCTCACTATAACTTTTACAAATATGTGAAGTTAAAATAACAGACACTAAGAATATTTCAACCTCAAAGCGAAATTTAAATTTGATAAACAATTATAATTTCTCTGAGATAATCGAATCTCAGAAACATTAAAATCAAATTCAAATCTATGAAATATTCAAAACTCGAACACACTGTCGCGGAATTGTATAAACCCCTTTATTTATTAAAAAAATGTAATCGGGTTTCGCTTTTTTTTTGTACAACGATACCCGAGGGTGATTTATGTATATTGTACAATATTTCGAAACAGTGAGTTCGGTTCATCTTATGTCGCACGTGCGAAGTGCTTTCGATGGGAAAAGCCGAATACGTTCAGCACTCAGACGATGTAGGGCTGCATCGTCTGTGTATAAATGCCTCACCGTAAGACTAAATCTTTACATTACGCAACGTCTTGCCAGTGAGCGGTCTAGTTAAGAACTTGTACATCTTCAGCTGTAGAGGTATTGAGTTATTTATTAATGTCTTATATATATTATAGGTCATAACTACTGTACTACCACGTTTATTTGTGTGTATTTTTATGTAGCTTCGGCTTACGTAGTATAATGCAAATATTTTCTATTCTTGTTTGTGACTGAGCAAGAGATTTATACCAGCAATATA
Source organism: Megalonaias nervosa (assembly GCA_016617855.1). Lineage (NCBI taxonomy): Eukaryota > Metazoa > Mollusca > Bivalvia > Unionida > Unionidae > Megalonaias > Megalonaias nervosa. The sequence continues at coordinate 6,020 of JAECUM010004318.1, read as the reverse complement.
AAGTTGCATTTTATTAAGAAACGTTTCTTATCGGACACAGGTAGGTTCACTTCTGCACCTGTTTATTGCTTTGTAATGTTGTGTCGATAATGTAATTGGTATAGCTTACCGTATATGACGTCATTACGTTTCATCGTATATGCCCGCGTCATTCATAGTACACGGTGTTAGATGTATTTTCAGCTCATCGGAATCGACAGGATACCAGATGTAGAGCTAACCATAGAAGTTGACCATAGCAGCTGTAAAGCTGAACAATAGCAGCCGTAGAGCTGAGTGAACATTGTGTTGCTGGTCGAGTAGCAGGTGATCGGGCGTTGCTGACCGAACTGGTGGGGGCTGATTGCTTGATTTACCAAGGAATTGAATAGTGGTCGATGACTACCTGAAGTACTGACTGCTTGACTGACCAGTTTGACTGGTAGCGAAGTGTACTAGTGAGTGACGGAGTGTTTAATGTTACTCCATGCATGTAACCTTTTATCCGTGGGCTAATTTTGGGGTTTGTTATACCCAGTATTTTGGGACTGTAAAGATATTTTGTATGATTTCTGTCCCTTTGTTTTCATTTTACTATTTGAATAAAGTACTTCAATTTTCACTATTTGAGTGAATACATTTTACTATATGAGCAAAGTATATCAATTTTACTATTTGAGTAAAATACGTCGTTCTTTTCGTCGTGTGAAATTACTGTGAATCATTAAGCTCTGTCCTTTTACTGCGCATGGTCATTTACTTGTATTCATTTATGTTGCATTATTAGGTTCGTGCGGATTGTGTTAATTTGTCCAATATTTTGATCTGATACACGCACGTACTAATCATAATTCTTTTCTCATTCAAGTCATTCATCAATAAGCATCGTATTTATATCGCCATCAAAAGTATTCTGTTATAAATATGAAATCCAACTCAGTTATCTTGTTACACACAAAATTTCTTTGTTACAACCCTATGACCTTAAAATAAGTAACAAGGAAGAGTAAAACCCAAAAGTTTTGTATAATAGAAAATATAATGTATTTCCTTAACATACAATATCAAAGTAAGAATAACTTACAGTATGGTGAATGAAATCACCAGATCCTAAATAGTTTCTATCAAGTAATCAATGTAGTTCCAAAAGGTATTCTAAATGATAGCCAGTGATGTACTGATGTATTAACAGTGCAGAGGAATCACAATGATAAAACCTAAAACATCCTTAAATTAATTAACAGTATTTCTGCTACAGCTATGAATCCAAATGTCTTTGAATAAATTCACAGTAATGGCTTAACTGCTACTAATCGAATTAATCTGAAATATTGCGTGCACTGTAATTCAAAAAGATTAAAAGAAATAAGTGAATCCATCTCAGTATAACCCTTCCAAGACTGGTGATCTTCCTAAAAATACCCAATTCTGAGTATTAATTATCTTATATAAATATCATTATCCCGAGCTCATACTCAATTAAGGAGTGTCCGGCATACATTCTAGAATGATCTGATCTTATAAACAACATCAACTGTTTTACACTAATAATAAATTAGGTCATATTGGCATTTTAGAACTCATGTCCTGAAAATCAGATTACGTTATATTTATTTAAATTAGAGTACATCTCAACTTTCGAACATTATTAATGGAACCAGGCTCTTAATACATGACCCATCTTACAGCGCAAACGTACTTTTGATGAGACATTTAGTATTGAAAATGTCATCAACGAAATAACTATTGCGAACTATAATTGTGAATAACAATGTACATACAATGTACATACTATAGGTATACATAACGCCCGTATCTTTATGAATTTGTCATCCTGGTGCTGAAAGATATTCTTTAAACTAGTGAAAAATGGGCCGGTACTTCCAACTCTCCTTCTAGAAATCCGCATCACCTATCATCATCTTTATAAGACATTAACAACTTCTTCAATTACTTTTCGTTGTTTCATATTGCCCATCTAGAGCTTTCAATTGGCGTTCCTTAACACATGACCCAGTTATACAAGTGGCTGGTTATGATTAAAATAGACCGTGAACTTGACGTATTCTGGTTTCCTTCATTAAAAATTGCTGCACTTCCTGCTCTTTATTTCGCTCACATCGTTGGCCACTGTTAGATTCTAAATTAACATGGTGCTTTATCTTACATATTTTCAAAGAAGTATCATGAGTTAGTCCAGGTGTACTACAATACTGAACACGTGTTTTCTAAGGTTCATCGTTTACGTTGTTTTCAATATTTTCCTAGCTTTTGATACGTGATATAGTTAGAATTATAGAGACATCTCCTTCTAGTAAAATATTCCATCAGTATTATTTGATTCTTTGATATCAATTGTCAGATAACCTAATAAGATAATTCATATGTATAACTATTAGTGGGGGTCACTGATATTAATTAGTGACATATATATCGTTGTATTTTACATGTGGTTACATATTGACTCTAAATCTGCCTGTAACTAATCATTTACATGACTAGGATAATCCTTTTGCACCGAAATTCTCATCTGGTATATTTATGTAATATGTCTGTTGATTTTTCGTTTAAGCATTCAGTATCTTTTCTATATTTTATTATCTTCGATATTTATTTCTGCATAGTTTAATCTGTTCCAACAACTGACTGATATCTATGAAAACAACATGATTTTCAGAATCATACTATAAATGTCTTAATTACTGTTCATGTAAGTAGACCCTATCCTATTTGTTGTCATATATCCACTTTACTTCTGTCACATAATTTGTCATTTAATCAAATATAATTGCATTCATTCATGAATAATATTATGCGTTTATGATTAAACATACCTGCCTCTGTGACTTTACCTGGTTTTAACCCTTGCCCTTTATCCTTTGACATTATTTATTTTTTTTATACAAAATCAAGCTTAACAGTTATTTATTACCCTGTTGCCTTCGATGTGTACTATTATTTACTTTGAATAAATGCACATATATAAACCACATTCACAGTCTATTTCATTTTATACCAGATAAATAATTAAAGCTCATAAAACTGGAAATTGAAGCAAATGTAAATCTTGCTTAAAGGCCAGAAAAATACATGCCTGTCTGGTACTCTCATTACCTTTATGTTCTTTGAATTGTAGTTAACAACGTAAACCTTTAAAAAAATCACAAACAGTAAAATATAGGATAACACACGATGCAATTCTATATCATACGCAAACAATGAAATGTGTAGACTGTGTGTGTGTGTGTGTGTGTGTGTGTGTTCTATTACCATGATTACAGAAACAATGAATTATCTAGGATCGAAATCATGGTTGCATCACTTTATATTGTGAAAATAGATGGCGCTAATACCACTCCCTTTGTAACCAGATTAATTTAGTACCATGTTATCATCTGAGCTCAAGCCAATTAAGCGAAGCATATATAATTGTTAAATAATATTTCCGATAAACGGTCATTATAAAGTTCTGTAAATTCAACGCTTTCTTTTGTGTTTATGTTTTGCTTCTTCTCCTGTATTCTGTAATTGTTTTCGACGAAAACTTAATGCGAGCCTAGAGGGCTTCAGCCAGTTAAATACTTGTTTTACAACTTCATTGTCAGTCTGATATCTATTCTCTTCTGATCTTCTGATCTTTTAAAACACTCTGTAAGACTGATGAATTTTAATTATTTGCATTATATACCACAGTTCATATCAATAGGATGTCCTTTCATCGAAGAGGCAGGTAAATTACTCTGGTATGAAGGCTCACTTGGATCGAAATACGTGTTGTGAACGGCATCATGGATATGTTTTTCACCGATACAATTAAATCGTTGTTATGTTCTGTTAGGTGTATTCGTAGTGATGTTAAGAAAACAACTATACTGCAGTGCAATGAAAATGAACGTGCGACTAATGAGACTTCTATTATTAGTTGCAGCATCAATCTTAATTATACATGTTCTTTCAACTATTCGAAAGCTGAATGAATATAATCATTACGTCATTAAACGGCCAAACTCTTTTCAAACAGTTGAGTATCTTGCAAGACGGAAAATGAGAAAGAATGTAAAAATAATAAATTTGTGGACAGAGTTTGATCACGACAAATTTGAATATCTTAATCGTGTGGAAGGACATTTGCAAAAATGTCCCTTCAGGTGTCATGTTACTGATGATCCTAAACTTTTGATGGATAGTGATGCGGTGTTCTTTCACCTGACTGATATATGGACCCCTAATTGGGAAATAGGGACAAAAAGAACGGTTCGGTTTCCAGATGAGTCAGATCCGAATCAAGTATGGATAATTCACAATTCTGAGCCGCCATTTTACCTCTTCGGCGATGTACACATATTTGGGGAGATTTTCAATTGGACAATGTGGTACAGATCGGACGCAACGATCTTCAACCCTTACGGCAGGTACATAAAAGTGGATAAATTCGAAGAGGAAGACGTCCGTAAACGATATGCAAAGAGAAGCATCTATTATGAAAAATCAAAGTTCATGGTTGGGGCCATAAGTAATTGTAAGGACCCTGCAAGACGCTATCTTCTAATTGATGAAATGTCCAAATATCTGGATATCGAAATGTTTGGGAAATGTTATGGTAATAGAAAATGTGGGACAGCTTGGAAGGATGGCAATAAGGATTGTGACGATGAATTGAAACAATACCGATTTTATCTCGCATTTGAAAGCAACCAGTGTAAGGATTACATAACTGAAAAGTACTGGAATGCTCTAGACCGAGAGCAGATTCCAGTTGTAAACTGGAAACGTATCGACATGCTCAGTGGATACGTGCCTAATTCATACATTAATGTGTATGACTTTTCAACAGTAAAAGCGTTTACTGATTATATTAAACTGGTGAACAGTAACGAAAGTCTGTACAATAGTTTTTTTGATTGGCGAAAGAATTTCACCATAGATCTGACTGGACGAAGGGCCTGGTGTGATCTGTGTGAGAAGCTTCACTCAATGGACGAAAAAGTTGAACCACAGACTGTTAATTTCAGGATTTACATCGAATCTGATGTTTGTCCTACCACAACGGTAATGATAGTTTTATTATACATCATCTTTGCAACTTCGCAATGGTAAAACGTTTGAGAAAATATATACTAGAATTTGCTTTTCTATTTGGCAGCAATTTTCAAAGATTTATTTCTGTTTCAGAAACCTCAGAAAAGTACGTCTTTGTTTACAGAGTCATTTTGTCAAATGAAAATTTCCATCGAAAATGGAGTTGCACAAATTGTTTATTGGTATGCAAAGCACGCATGGAGAAAATTGGGCTGACACTGCATAAAGGTTAAACAATTATTTTGATTCACACCAATGACATTAATCGTGCTATTTTAAACGTTGCATACCTTTCTCAGAACCAGTACACACACACACACACACACACACACACACACACACACACACACACATATATATATATATATATATATATATATATATAAAGGGGGGGGGAGAAAGAGAGCAGGAAAGAGAGAAATACGCCGGAAAGAGCGAAAACTGCTATACCTGGATCCAGCAGTATAATGTTTCATACCATTAGCTGAATTTCGAAATACGAATAAATAATATTATCAGGTTAGAGAATTAATTTTAATTCGTACTCTATAGATATTCGAATTCGAATCCGGATCTTCGGGTTACAGCACCATCGCGTTGCCTGCACGTACCAACTTCTATACCATGTAGACCATGCACTTATCATCAAAAATGTATGGCACAGAGTCGCTTTTATAGGCATTCGTGTGTAGCAGATACGAACGTAAATCGATCCAGTAATTAATTATAATCGAAGTACAGTCCGGATTCCTACGATAAGAATCATAGCATATAGATGTTATTATAGATAAATGCAAATATGCACCAAAGTTTATAATAGTAATTATTAGAGTGCCAGGCAGAGTACGAATTGATAAGTCTCTAACCAATATATATATATATATATATATATATATATATATATATATATATATATATATATATATATATATATATATATATATATATATATAAGATCTAGA